>JAJHUR010136454.1:0-25405 GCA_027495735.1 Lutjanus campechanus
TTTAATGTGAGAATTTGTATTTCCACATTATCATATTTGTCTTTTGATTGAATGATACTTTTGATAAATAGATTTGTAAAATGATATTTACTTCAAACTTTATTTTACAGTTCATCCTATCTGTTCAGTTCATTATTACTTTTCTGTCACAGCTGGTGTGTCTGTTGCTGACTAGTCATCCTACTAGTTTCTCCTTCACACTCTACGTCAAAGTCAAAGTTTCATTACATCAAGAGGCCACTTCACAGGAAACCCCAAGGAAGTTGTTTTAATTGTGTAAACAAACAGCAGGTGCTGCTGTTTTAGTGGTGAAAACCATCTCTACGTAGCACTGGAGGTGCATGCTGTGGGGTTCAGCGCTGGTGATGGGGATTAACGTCACCTTATTTTAGATTTTATTTTCCACACATCATGCTGCTCAAGAATGAAAAATGCAGTAAAAAAGGTAACTTCCACAAGCTTTCCTATTTTTAAATTCTCACCACAGCTGACAACTCTTGAACTTACAACCATAGAACTCCCACCTACAAGTCTCACTTTAAAAAGGTCATTTGAGAGCTCTCTGTTGAAGAGGAAGAGGTACCACAGTGAGGTTGGCAGGCTGTGAAACCACAGACTAGGCACGGTTACTATAAATCTGACATGTTGGTGATTTCCATGTACAATATGTTGCCTTCACACGCAACATGGTCAGATGTTTAGGCAAATCAGCAAACATACAAAATAACTTAACAGGTGTCAGTTAAGTTATTGAAATATACTTTTAGCTGGAGATGGTAATTCAAAGGGTTGTGTTTATTATATACTATTGTGCACAACAGAACAAGCATCATATGTTTTACAGGAAGCAGGAGCACTTTAGAATAACAAATATGCAGCACTTTAAGTAGTATAATACATGCAGTGCACAATATATCCATCATCCTAAAGAGCTCCTGCTTCCTGAAGTTATATTTATATTGACATTTGTTTATTAGAGAGTAATGTGCAGTACTGCATACCTCCCTTCAAGTTTGAGCCTCTGAGCTACAAGTCAGTACATTTGCAATAATGAAGGTAAAACATCAGTAAGCTGCCAACATTTAAACAATATGTTCACATTTTTTCAAGTCTAAAAAAATAGTCTCTATGTCAGTATGTACATGTTAAGGGTTATTGATCACTGTAATTGTTTTTCCTCTTGATTGCCCTTGATTGGGCTCTCATACTAATGCAATTTCAGCGCAAGAGATGGGGGCAAAATCTATAATCCTCGTTCTGTGCCAAAATTAGCTCCAGAGTTCAGCTGAAAATGAAATGGTGAGTCAGAATAAATGAGTAGCTATGCATCAAAGTTAGTCTTTTTAGTACAAAATGTTTCTTTCGTTTATAATCCCGTGCCACAGCTCAGCAAGGAAACACCGTCAGGTGAAGCAAAAACTTGGGGATTTTGTACTTATAAAAAAACTAAATAATTCAACTGATGAAACCTCATACAAACTTCATCCAAAATCTGTAGTGCATTTTTGTATGAAAAAAGGACTGTGGAATTTGTCCTCCATCTCTTAATTCCCTCAATAAGAAGGGGTCACAACCAGTAATGATCACAGCAACTAATCACTCTTTCAGTGTGCATGGCCTGGGAGTGATGTTCTGTTATAGAGTAAAAATGTGACTGGCCTTTAAAGTTTAAGTTATTACAAGGTACATTTAGCTTCATATCTGTTAAGAGCACACATTTGCACAAGCTCCAGGGTTGGGTGCACATCTGTAGGTGTTTCTTTGGAAAATCCAGTTTGATTCAAGCTGTTTCCAGAAAATATGAGCGCCCATATAAAGCCCATATAACATTTTATGTTTTATAGCCACTTTTTATAGCCACTTTTTATTATGAACTAAAACAAATACAAAAGTGTCTGTCAACTAATGACTTGAGAAATGCTTTTTGATAAATATGATGTGACCAAAGCCTTACTTTCACAAACCCCAACCTCCTGCAACATGTTTCAAAAAGTTGTGACAAAGGCAACAAAAGACTGGGAGTTGTGGACTGCTCTATCATACAAAGCAACAGCCATTTATCAACAACGCCGCTAGCTTCTGGGGCTAAAACTCATCTGAGATGGACTGACACAAAGTGGAAAGTGTCCTGTGTCCTGTTGAGTCCACATTTCAGATTGTCTCTGAAAATCATATATTGTGTCCTCTGGCCTTATAGGAAAAGGACCATCCAGATTTCTCCCAGTGCAAAAAGCCAGCATCTGGGATAGTACGGGGGCATGTTAGTGCCCATGGCATCATGGGTAACTGTCACATCTGAGAAGGCCTCATTGATGCTGAAAGGCGCATGCAGGTTTTGGAGCAACATATGCTGCCATCCTGATGACCTCTTTTTCAGAGATGTCCAAGCTTATTTCAACAAAACAATGCCAAAATACATTCTGCAGGCGTTATAACAGTGTGGCTACATAGTAAAAGAGTTCAGGCACTAGACTGACCTGCCTGCAGTCCAGACTTGTCTCCCATTGAAAATGCATGGTGCATTATGAAGCGCAAAATATGACATCAGAGACCCTGGACTGTCGAGCAGCTGAAGTTGTGTATCAAGCAGGAATGAGAAAGAATTTTGCTTTCAAAGCTTTAGGTCTGAGGACACTAATCACTGAATCGCTTACTGAGTGTTGTTACAATAAAAGGTGATGTATCACAGTGGTAAACATGCCTCCGCCCCAACTTTTTTGGAATGTGTTGCAGGCATCAAAATCAAAATGAGAGTACATTTTCAAAAAACAGTTAAGTTCATCATTTTGAACATTAAGTTTCCTGTCTATGTCAATTAATAGTTTAGTCTGGTTAAGTTAAGATTAGATTAGTTTATTAGGGTCCCCATTTGCTGCAGGAAATGCTGCCAAATTTAAGCTGAAAAGCATTTGCAAATCATCACAGTATGTTTTTGCTGAATGAACTGAAAATTGAAAGAATACAGGTACTCACAAATACATTTACTACCATCTTTTTTTTCCGCATCAAAACACATCAAATCCAACATAAGTGCAGACCTCCGCCAAGGCCAAATGCCCCATCTCATAACATTATCAAAAGTGAAAAATAATTTGTGTATCTGCCCTGTGATTTGGATCCCCTCCAGAATTTAATGGGTTCCTCCTTGGCCCCATACTACACCCTCACACCACATTTCATAAAAATCAGGCCAGTCGTTTTTTCCGTAATCCTGTTGACAAACAAACAAATGGCACTGAAACCATAACCCCCTTGGTGGAGGTAAAAATATGATCCACTACTGCAGAGCCAGGCTGTGAAACACTTACTTGGCCTCTGTGGAGGGAGAGGAAAAAAGTTGATGGATGAGGGGCGGTGAGGCTAGAAAGCCCCTTTAAGAATATTTTTCCGTCCAAGAATCATCTGGAAAAATGATTAACCATTTCCTCTTTCTAATCTTCCCCTTTCGCCCTCTCAGCTATCTCTGTAGCTGACCTCAGGTATGCATTCTTGCTTGTAGGAAAATACACAACATTCACAGCTGGTGTAAATGTTTACTCAACACATTAACAGATTGGCTGCAGGCATCCAACACAGATTCTTTTCATAAACATGAAAAGAGCCATGGATATTGCACTGGCACAGGGTTGTTCTGGGTAAAATAACCACACATATCTCATAATGCTGCTTGGAACAAACCTCACGACATGCAAATCAGCCGCAGCTCACTGCTTCACTTCAGTCAAAGTTACTATAAAACAGCTAGCTGAGTGCTTAAAGTTTCCTATAAAGCAGGCAGCCAGGGAAGGACTGGTTGCAGACACTGATTGGCATTATCAGTAGCCAATAGCACTGTGCATTATGCCCCCCTCCATGCAGCCAAAGCAGTCCATGGATATAACTCTGGGAGGGAGAACCGCTCTGTTAGCTTCCCCCTGGACTGAGAGGTCCCTGTGAACGCAGCCAGAACAGGACCAAAACAGCCTCTGAGACCAACAGAGGCCAATTTGACGACAGGGAATAGATTACAGTATCAAGGTGGTTTTCTTGCTGGGTTTGGCTCCTAATACCCCCCATTCTTTTTCCCAGGATGGTGAAGCCATGACCACCCTACTCTACCTGTGATTGTCTCAGTGTGACACGTTGCTTGTTCACCACACTAGGAAGGTTTAAAATTCACAATAGCTGCTATTACTCTGACAATATAACAGCCAGTGTCTCCTAAAAACCACATTTGCACTTGATATTAAGCCATTACTGCAGTAGGGTAGGATGAGGTAGGATGGAAGAAAAACAACACAGGATTTTCACCCAAGAGACTGGGGGTCGAATCCTTTGTGCAAGTCAGTGTGGACTTATTTAAATGTATAAGTTACTTAAGTTTCATAATGTGGGTGATTTTCTTTGTGTCACTTCTGTCACTTGACATGAGTTGACTTGACACAAATAGCTAACATAGCTTGCTACTCAATCCAACAACCATTTCTGGTTTGTCACTTTACCACATCTCACATGATAAATGATAAATGTTCCCTGTGAAGAATGTTTGTTTTTGCTTTGATTGGATGAACAACATTTTACATTCAAGCAAAACAAGAGTAGGGCAGGTTATGCCTTCACCATCCTGGGAGAAAAACATATCACCAGCACCCCATGGCTGAATGATACTGAGCTAACAGCAGTCAGCAGTAAGTTAACCTACTTCAGCAGAAACTAAAGCTATCTTTCCATCAGGAAATTACCTAAATAACCCCAGTACTGTATTTCGTTTCAGTTGTGGAGGCTGTGTTCACCACTGGTTGTGTTCACTGGAAGGCTGCTGAACTCAGTTCTGTTGTTCACTAACAGCAGCTACCAGTTACAGTTAGCTACTTTAGCCACAAGTGAACTAATCTGTCCATCAGGAAAGCTCTGCAATTAAGTCACCAATCAAAGTTGAGCAGCCACAGGACATCAGAAGGAAAACCAGAAAATATTATCTTCATAAAGTATGATCCAGTTTCTCCAAAATCAGTGAAAAAGTTATACAGTTGTTTATTTGTAAAGTGAGGCCCATTCCTCAGAAACACTCCAGTCTGTTCCAGTGAACTGATTTATTCTCCTTCCATGCTTTGCTGCATCATAAGCGAGTAAGCGTTTCATTCGATGCCAGTTTCATTTTATGTTTTTATTTTACAGGAAAAGACTGAAATACCATTAAGATACCCAAGATGTGGGTACAAAACTATGTTCAAAACTGCTTTTTTGTCATTGTTTGGCCAGATACTGGCCAATAGGTGATGTATCGCACAATACATGTGTGTTAAAAACACTTTAACTTTAACTCTGCCTGAAGGGAATTGACTGAGAAAGAAAGACGATGAAGTGAAAGCTGCTCCAAAGAAGTGAACATAGCTTCATAAATGATTACAGAATGAAAAGATTCTTATTAATTTGAAAGTAAAATGGGGGAATCAAGTTTTAGGTACGTGACAACATATTATCTGGCTATCTACCCACAAAGTTTCAATTCCCCTTATATACATTACTCAGTAATGGACGATTCCCTTTTTTCTGTCTCTCAGGAGTATTAACATGTGCATCATGTCTGGTCCACCAGTCTAGTGTTTCTCCCCACCCCTGAAGCCTACTTCCTCTGTGCACGTGTACAAACCAAACCTCCCTCCTCCTACATGTGTCTTCCCCTTTTTGTCTCATTCCTTCCCCACAACCTGACACTTTAACTGAGGCTGTCAACGGCACGTCATCTCAACCAGAACAATAAAAAAAAATATCAGGCACAGAGAGAGAATAACCATTGCACTCTATTGGTGTTGTATTAGTTGATGATTATCTAGTGTAGAGAGCACCATGTGGGACTGTAGAGGCTTGGCTGCCTGTCAGCAGCTCTGAAGAGTGTCTCCTGAAGCCCGTTCTCTGACCCTCCTGGACTGAACTCTGCCAGACCTGAGACAGCTCTGGAATGTGTCTGAAAGTCTTCACCCACTGGACAGCCCGAGAGACACTTCTTATCAAAAACAACAGGTGAGGTCATTATTGATTACCGATCTGAGTGTAAGATGTCTCGAAATGATAGACCTAAAAAAGCAAAACATTGAAAAACAGGAAACATGATGTATTCTTTTTTGAATGTTTTGCAAGCAGGGTGTTAAAGGTATTAATTTAGTTTGATACTTCACTTTCTTTGCTAGTTTTCTTTTTGTCCCCAGTGGAGTGTTGTCAAGGGAGAACTGCTTGAGGCTGTGTGAGTCAGTGTTGCAAATGTAATTAGGCTAGAAATGTTGATTCTCTGTAGGGTTGAATGTTCTCTGCGTTTCTCCCAGCGGTGGTCACTACAACAGGTTGAAGAGTGCAGCAGAGAACTCATCGACAAGAAAGAAATAGTGGAAATTCACAGGAATGTTGGGGAGGCAAGCGATAACACATAAAACAGAACATGTTTTTTTCCACTTTGATTGGAAAAAGAGTTTTGACATGTTTGCAGCACATTCCCTCCCTCTTGAAGTTTTAGTCTTACAAAGCTTCACTGGTGACAAAGCTGTGTAACAACAACCAGGCTTAGTTCAGCTTATAATATTAACAAACACATAGTTGGCTCAGATGGACGAAGAAGGCAGACTGAAGCTTAGACCAGCTGTGTTGAATAGGCATGTATCAGGATTATGTGATAAAAATAAATCTGGAAAAAGATATTGCATGTGGAAAAAAAACACAAAAAGGGCGGAAAAAGAAAAGAACCCGTATTCATTGTAAAAAGCAAAGATGAAAGTGTGTAGAACAAACTCTTCACCTATAGGCCCATTGTCAGTAAGAGGGGAAGACCAATTTGCGGTTAGTCACAGCAACCAGACTGATGACTAAAGAGAAGCCTATGAATAATTTTAGGTTTCAATTTTATGAGCAAAACTTTCCGATACCACTGTCAGTGTAGTTCCCCACCCACATTATTTGAAAATTGTATGAATAATCCATTAAATCAAACCTATTTCCACAATGCCCAACACACGCACATGCACGCAAATATACACACACAAAGGCACATGCGTGTGGGCACACAGGCACACATTATTGTTCAGTAAAGATGGTCTGCCTCTAAATGGCTTCTCCATTATTGAGTTTGGATGGGACAGCCTATCTCTGTCCAGACGCTAATGGCATTAGATGCTTCCTGAGCCTATAAACACACCAGGGCCAAGCCTGAGCGATAGAACAGAACGTGGAGAGGAAACAAATTTCAAAGGCTGCCACTAAAATGTACTGAAAACATAATATATCAAAATATCCATTATGGTACAGAACGCAAGTTTAATTTCCTAATGCTGAAATCTCAGAGAGAGACAGGAAATTGACAGAATAAAATTTACATATAAAAAGTAACTTATTGAGACTCTTGCATTTTTACATAAGAAATAGCAACCATATGTTCTCTTTGTAGGAAATGGTACAAGGGATCATTGAGAGGTGACTTTAAAGGGATAGTTCAGATATTTTGAAGGACTTGCTCATTGATGGTCAGTGTATTACCAACAGTAGATGGAGGAAAACACACTCCCAGTTTGGAAAAGCAGCAGGAGAACCAGGAAGGTAAAGCGCAGAAGCTAAACAAGCTGTGGACAGGGTTAGCAGCAAAAGTAAGGTCCACCTAAAAAAAAAAAAAAAAAAAAAAAAAAATTCAATATCACTTTAAGTGTTTAGAATATTTTCACTGCTTTACTTATCAGAAAGCTTTTTTCTGTTGGCCAAATACTGCTCTCTCTCTCTCATCCAAACTCCACAGGTGAAATCAGTATTTTACCTCAAATAACAGGGGATTTGCTGGTCTGCCACTGCCTCGATTGTTTAGTTTGTGTTATTATGTGACTTCAGTTAATTCGAACAAACCTTTAGGGTTGAACTGAATTGATCAAGGCGATAGACCAGCAGCTCCTGTGTTCTGCAAGGTAAAATTATTGACTTTACTGATGGAATCTGGTTGATATTGATTTTTTTTTTTATGTAGCTAAAAAGTGTTCTGCTGTTGACCCCGTTCCACAGCAGTACATTGCTGAGCTTTCTTCACTGGGACTCCTCTCTGCATCTCCAAACTTTGGATTTCCATCTTATGTTGGTAATACACTGACTATGGATAAGTGCCTTGTACAACCCCCCCCTTCAAATAATCTGAACTACAGTATCCCTTTAAAATAATCAATTCTTTAATGATATTTGCTTGTGCAGGCAGTATTTTTTGGCTTTTCTGTGGACCAGAACTGGAAGATTATTTTGGGGCCTTTTAGCCTTTATCTGATAGGACAACTTTAGACAGACAGGAAACAGGGGATAGCGAGGGGGGATTACATGCTGCAAAAGGGCCACAGGCTGAAATTGGACCCACGGCTGTTGCTGAGGACTCTTAGCCTCTGTATATTGGGCGTGTGCTCTACTGACTGAGCTACCAGGGCACCCAGAACATTTTGAACGGGAAACAACAGAGACTCAGATGTGTCCGCCTAACAGGCTGGAATCACACCCACAGCTCCGGGTCTGACCATGCATCTACTCCGTAAATCAGGGAGGGAATTAATTGATTAATTCATATAGAGCATGCAGTTCGCATTACTCATCCTTCAAGCCACAGTAAACATTTTAATCCCTCTAGTCTGGGAGAGACGCTTCAGCCACCCGTTTCCGCTAATGGCTGTTACATCAGACATTAAACTGGACCGTCTGTCAGTCTCTGTAAGAATACATTTAAATGAGTAATAACTGACTGTTGGGATGTTTTGTCCCTCAGAATCACAAATTCTTATTGCTCCAATAAATTGGACTTAAGTTGTACTGATTGCAGTAAAATGCAAATGCTCACTTTGTGAGTTCAGGTTGTGCTGCCCCTGTCTGCCACTCAGATTTAGATCATGCAGGACAATAAGTGCAACAATTTATAGACAGTTTAACAAATAGCAGCATTAACATAAGATAATGTGATCAGCTAGGGGGCTTCGGAGCAGAGGTTTCTACATCTAATTCATCCGTTATAAAGCATTAGTTCCATAATGCTGACAGTTTCTATAAAACCAGGACATTTATGAAGAGAGGGCATGACATTTTTTCTACACACAGAACAGCTGAAGCAATGAGGAGGGAATTTTGTAATCTCAATTTCTATTAGTACTGTGAGTGCAAACTGTTATCGTCAAGGAGCATGACTAAGCCCCTATGGCCAAACACCATATATCGAGGCAAACTGCCTCACATTCAGAAACATCAGACAACCAAATGATCTCTTGAGCTCACTGATCCAGGAAACAGGATGGGGGATACAAAATGTCCAAGTCTGTACCGTGGATTTTAAAGTCTCGTAGTAAGCTCATGTTGCCTGTGTCACTTTTAAGCGGTCGAACTGACAAACTCTTCAACACTTTATTCAAAATGATGTGTATAAGAGTGTCATAACCATGTCATTAACATGAAGGAGTCTTTATGAACTGTTTATGAATGTTGTCATTAAGTTTAATTTGGTCAGTCATTTGATTTTTAATGCAAAGTTGACATGTTTGAGATGTTACGACAACTTGACACTGTCAAACTTAATGAAACTGTTTAGACACTGGCCATAATCAGACACTATAAATATGTCATGAATATTTTCCTTGAACTCAAGTAAAGTGGAACATTTTGGACTCGTCATAGAGGAGTCGTTAAGTTTTTTTAGACTGTCAACTAGTTTTATAACAGTGTCATGAATAATGTCCTGGACAACAGCCAGAGTGATACATTTTGGACATTTTGGATTTTGGTAAATTTGTTTACAAGTTGCACAAGTGCCGTACAGATCGCTCAGTGCTTTCGCCTGGACCCCACCCTGCAGCTAGCAAGCTGACCCTAGCTTGACTGGGATACCTCGGTGAACACAGCCTAAACACAGTCTTTGAGACCAACGACAGCTTTGCATTAAAAATTACATAATTAACCAAATGAACCATGATGGTAAAGGCCATAAATGTTCATAGACTCCTTCATGTTCATGACAGGTGACCACAAACCCTTACTCTAAGGGGTACCCCAGTGGCTCACCTGGTAGAGCATGTTTCCCATGTACCACAAGTCCCCAGCATCAGCCTGGGTTTGATTCCAACTCAGATCCCTTTCTGCATGTCTTCCCCTGTTTTGTCTCTCCTGTCTTTCCAATCTCTCTACAACTGTTCTGCCCAAATCTTAATCTTAAAAAAGACCCTGACTGAAAGCCTTTTATTTTCTTTTTTTGTAGGTGAATTTCTAACCAGGAAAGTGACAGAAAACAAAAGGAAAATGAACACGACAGTCACGCAACCTGTGACAAACACAACACACAACGAAACGTGTGTTAAAATTGGCGAGAGTGCCATCAGTGACTTCCTGATGTCTGTTTACATCCTGGCTTTTATCTTTGGCTTGATCTTCAATGTACTGACAATTTGCCCCATTTGGCAGCAAATGCGGCGGCAAAATGTTCTGGGCATCTTCCTGCTCAACCTGGCCATCTCCGACATACTTTTCCTCCTCACTATGCCTCTTTGGATCAATTATTACCGGCAGGACCACCGCTGGGGGTTCGGTGCTGCCTCCTGCAGTGTAGCTGGCTTCTTCTACTACTCCAACATGTACATCAGCATCTTCCTGCTCTGCTGTATCTCCGTGGATCGCTGCCTGGTGGTCACCTACCCATTCCAATTTAAGACCCGCCGTACAGCACGCTACGCCTGGGTACAATGTATTTGTGTTTATGTTGTAGTGGTGGTGCTGCACATCCTGGTACTGATACTGGATGATCTCAAAGACGCCCACGATGAAACACTGAACCAGGACCGTTGTTATGAGACCTACCCCATGAAGCCACCTGTTGCCTTGTTCAATATGATTCGAGTGGGAATCGGCTTCCTGCTGCCCCTGCTGGTGTTGGCAGTGAGCTACTGGAGGGTCCTGGCCACTGTGGGCCGGAGTCCCGGCCTGAGCGCCCAAGCCAAGAGGAAGATCCGCCTCCTGTCCTTTGGGGTGATTGGAATCTTCTCAATTTGCTTTGCTCCGTATCACATTCTCCTGCTCACACGCTCACTGGTCTTTTACCACAGCGAAATACAAAATTACTGCGACTTTGAACAAAAAATGCACTTTTTCTTCTCATGTACGCTGGCACTGTCCAGTCTGAACTGCGTGGTGGACCCAGTGCTGTATGTACTGGTCAGTAATGGAGTCCAGGAGGAGGTGAAACTGTGCTGGAGAAGGCACAGAGGGAAACAAATAAGTACAGACTGTACTCTAACTGCATACAACAGAGACAAGTGTAATAATAACTTAATATGAAAAATAAGCTGTACGTGGGTGGACAAGTGTACCTGTGAATTGATATGCATGTGTGTATGTGTGTGTGTATATATACACATGTATATAAAAATACATATATACACACTCAATTATGCATAATACTGTTACTGTGCAAACTCGTGTCCTCATTTTCAGAGTTAGTGAGCAAGCAGCCAGGATTATTTACATCCCATAATGAACCCTTCCTGTACAGACAATCAACGTCCTTTGAGAGAACCACATTGCCGCCTGTCTGTTTTTTTCTCTCCATCATATCCTGCACAGCATAGCGGAGAGGGCAGAAAATTATGCATCTCAGAGTTCTGTAATTGGATTGCACTCCCAGGTTTTGCTCTCCCAAGAGTTCTTCAGTGGCGTCCACTTCTGGTTCATGGTTGGACACTGCTGGAGTTGAAGAGCCCTTGTGTTTTCCATCCAATCTATCTAGGATATTGTGTTTGTGATTATGTGACCCTGGTACAGCTAAAAGTGCATTAACGCTTAAGCATACCATAAAATGCATTTATATGTATGGCTGTGTGTCCTGAAGATCTGGCTGTCAGTGAAACATGTTGAATGTAAAATAAATAGTAAATAAACCAGTGGTTTGAACAGGTGGCTCGGATTTTCGGTTTAGTTTATGCAGAAAATATGAGATGAACAATTTTGTCACTTGGCACTTTAATATTTCCACGGGGATAGAAGACCTCAGGAGGTGATAAGCTCTCACACAGCTGTACATCCAAGCACTTTGCCATTAACGTCACACATAAAGGTAATCATAAATCCAGCAAAGCTGCACATGTGTCAAGTGGGCAAAGGCTGCAATCAGGAGACCTGTGTGTGTGTGTGTGTGTGTGTGTGTGTGTGTGTGTGCGTGCGTGCGTGCGTGTGTGTGTGTGTAGAGGTGTGTGTGTGTGTGTGTGTGGAGGTGTGTGTGTGTGTGTGTTTCTTGACAATGGTGACATAAGTGCTATTAATGCAATGCAGGCTAAGGCAGGAAGACAGAAGACAGGAAAGATGAAAGAAAAAAGTTGATGTTTATATTCACTGATCTATAGACAATATTCTATTCAATAAATATTGTTTTGTTTATAACTCATTCTGTTCTGTGTAGATCTTCTAATTCTTAAATCGACAGATGAAGCAAACTGTTTTAAAGGAGGGAGGATTGCAGTGAGAGCAGTGGGTGGTGTGACTGTGTGGAAATGGCAAATGGTTTATATGGCTCACAGATAGTTTGGGAGGGCCCCTTTGCAGAATATTGCTTAGGGCCTCCGGGAGGTCATGACCAGCTTTGAGTGTCCACGTTATTTACTGTTTGATAGTAAGCATGTTCAACCTTCAGACGAGCTGCAACCCTTCAAGACCTCAGCACCATCTGTACATCCTGCACCATTAGCCTAATTTTTCCTGGGCATCTACTGCAAACATAAAGTTCAAAAGAGTGTAGACGTGCCTTTTTCCATCAGGTACTTAGGACCATAGATAAATAAATACAAAGAAAACTGGTTTCTGAAACTTGTACAACATGAACCTCAGCAGACCAGCTACCTCAGAGACACAGGAAATAAATATGCCTTTGATTCCTCATGTAAACAGAACAGAAAACCCACCCACTGGCTAGGATCCAGGTATGTATGCTATGTGTCTGTTTGTAGCTATCGCCCCATGTGTTATTCTGCACTGGATGTCAGCCGTCCACTTTTCAACGGGCAGCTTATACAGGTCAAAAAATCCCAGTCCACTTTAATACTTTTCACCCCCATCAAGGATCCTAGATGACACACTTCCACACAGAGCTGATACGCCCCCCAAACTTTCCAAGCTTTGGAGTTGCAAAGGTTTGCAGCTTGTCTCCCTCCTCCTGCCACTCCCCCACAGCAGGAGCAAGAGATAGAGAAGGAAAACTGTAACAATCTTTATCATACCACAGTTTGAGCCGAAGACACTTTTCGACATTAAGTATGATAGATTCACAGACCTCAACCTACAATTTTGACACATCCAGCTTTATGCAGAGCAAGACAGAAACTGAAAGAAGACAGTATCTGTAATTTTATGTAACTGTTAGGTTCAAAGAAAGAAAGGACAAACAAAAGAAAGAAAGAAAGAAAGGACAAAAGAAAGGACAAAAGAAAGAAAGAAAGGGAGGAGGAGGGAGAAAGTGAATCAACAACATTAAGGATGTAATTGCTTTCTTTTTTATTTTGTTCATTATTCATACAGCGGCTCTCTCATGCATCAATAGAGCACTTTGTGGGGCACATCGATACATCACCAGCTGAGCACTTGGCATATAACCAGTGTGAACCCTGAGGTTGTCAAGGTTTGTACAGCAGTTCTCTTTCTTTAGAAGCCTATACTGCTGGCTCCTTGATCTATTTGTGGTATATAGCAACATGGTCTCCTGAAAAATACCTCTTATAACATGTTTTGCCTAATAGGCAAATGCAAATGTAATTGCAGCCTGGATTATGATAACTAGCAATGTGTTTAAAATCTAAGAGTGGCTATTGTAGGGAAACAAAGCAGATACGTTGTGCTAAAAGATTTAGCTGATATTCGGTTTCTTTTCATTGCTGACTAATCTGTTGATTATTTTCTTTATTAATCAATTAGTTGTTTGGTCTGTAAAATGTCGGAAAATGGTGGAAAATGTTTTTAGTGAAACAGGACACACAAGTTGTTGTTCAGTGTTCAATACCTGAAAGATTAAGGCTGGTGATATTCTACATTTCTTTATTTTCAACAAATTCCCTAAAAGACCAAAACTAAAAAATTGGTACCACCTATATCGTCTGTGCAGTTGGATACTAAAATAGCTTATTCCTCTGTGTTATAGACCGCTAGTCATCTGAAAACTATTTAAAGACATCATCAACAAGCCACATATCTGCACTGAGTAACACATTCCTCATTATGAAGAACAAATAAATTATCCTGCAGCTGAAACACTCACTACCACATCATTTCTGATAATCAGCAGCTAAAAACACTCCCAATGAAAAAATGCAAGATTTATTCCTATTTTAGTAAAGTTTGTTTGAAATACCAGTGTTCAACTGGACCTAGCCTTTTCTTAAACAGTGAAACCATTTAGGGAAGTTGGAATTTTTTTCTTTATTAGAGTTGGTCTAACACAATGGTTTGCAAACTACAGGTTGAGACCCCCAAGATGGGGGCGAGATAATTTCTAGCCAGATGGTCATGGAGAATAAAATAAAATATTGTAGCAAGCAGCTGTCAGTGATGTCAGCCTCTTAATGACATTCAACATAAGGGACAAGCACTTAAAAATGTAAAATACAACAGGCCTCATGAATGTAACAGCCACCTCACTACTACGTATAAACCAGCACAAAAAAGACAATTACCAACATAAAAAAACATGTTCTGAACAAACACAAACACTAATAAAATATACCATTTACATTTTGTAACACAAATAAGCAAACTTATCAAACCTTGATCTTTCTCCTCCAAATTCCAATCAATTCATCCTTGGAGTCCCAGTGGATGTTTGTACCAAAGTTGAAGAAATCCCGTTCAGGTGTTTCTGAGATATTGGATTAACATAAAAGATATGGAAGTGAGGTCACAGTTACCTTGACCTTTGACCTCCAAAATCTACTCAGTGCATTCTTGAGTCCGGGTGCACATTTGTGCAATGTTTGAAGAAATTCTGTCGAGGTGTTCTTGAGATGTCATGTTAGCGAGTGTGGGATGGACAACCTGAAAACATCAAGCCCCCTGCCATGGCTGTCGCTTGTTCCATTTTTGTGCCACAGTATCAAGCTTAACCAAGCTGCTACAGCCAGTTCACGTGGAATGACTATTATGGGTGGAAGGCTTCTCAGAAAAAGTCTCAAAGTCCAGCAGCAACATCATCTGAGAAACACAAGGCGCCAGCGTTTACAATGAACCCTTAAGTTCCCATCAAGCTTTGTAAACATCACCCTGACTTTCTCCAGTATGCTTTTTTTTTTGTGGGGGTCACAAACCCCAACCTGATCAGTCAGGGGAGTTGTCATGACTCGAAAAGGCTGAGAACAACTGGTCTAATGCATTGTTGGCATTGATCATCTCATGGGATTGACAAAAAGGAAAACATAATAATGCCATCCTTTTAAGAAAAAAACTACTTCTGAAGAATCACCTGCCCATAGGATTGTCAGACAGACCTCAATACTCTGACCTGTCAGAGCTTGAGGCAATTTGAAGACACTCTACTTAAAAAAAATAAATAAATAATTGCAAATGTTTAACTGCAGTCAATGCTGTCCATCATCCTGTGTCATTAGGCCCAAAATATTACAGATCCATTTTCTCAAGACTAAGTTTTTAATGAGCTACAGTCACTCTGGTGGCAGCCAGACTCCCTGGGAAATCAAGATGGTTTCATTGATTAGCTGTTCTGAGTCATAGCCTCATATTGCAGGGTTGGTCTGAATGCATTATACAGACATGGCTTTTCTGAGACTGAAGTTATTTGAGCATTGAGTTGAGTACTGTGACATATACAAAACAGCACTCAACAGAAAATGTATAATTTCTTCTCCCATAATGAGCAATCACTGCTAATAAGTTGATATTATTATTGAACTGTTTCTCTCCTGCTGCTCACTGTGTTATTAAGAGTGTCTTTAATGAAACAGCAAATCTCAGAAATCAAACTCAATCAGTCAAAGACCTAATGCATTTATGAACCACAAACCCAAAGTGGTTTATCATTAGATTTGATATTTCATTAGCAAAACAATAAGTAGGATATTCAGTTATTATAACCCACCACTTACTATAACAACAGACATGCTGGCTGCCACAGTTAAATTAAACCTTATTCAAATATGTCATTAATGTTTAAAATACATGTTTTCTGAGTGCACGTTAGTGTTTCTTGCACAGTGTACTTTCTGTAATTCATAAGTGTATATATGCTGTCATGGACACATAGTTAATATTTTAAAATTGGGGATTAAACTTGGAAAGATAAACATTTTACAATGGTGTGGCGGCCTGCCCCCAGAAAAATAAATGTAATTTGCAACAAATTTCCTGCCTTTCTACACCATCTTACTTCTGAAATTAAGAAACACCTGCTTGCAGTGTTGTTACCCCCACTAACAGCTGCCTATAACAGCAACATTCATCATGGCAGATCTGTGGCAGTTGCCACTAACCGCAGTATTTGCCACAGCAGGTCCATGGTAGCTGCCTCAATCAGCAGTAGATCTGTAGCAGCTGCCACAAACGGCGGCATTTGCTGTGGCAAGTAAGTGGTGCTACAGGGACTGCTATTGTCAGCTGCCACTGCCACATTTCGAATATTCATAAAAGTCTCAAAGTGGTGGTTTGAACGTGTTTCTTAAGGATAACAACAAGGATTGCCTGTATGCTGAGGAAAATTAGGCTGCTGAAGTAAAATGCCAATTTGGGCAAGTAACATAATTGTGTCCACAACCGGACACGTTTTTGCTAAAATTTCCCTTTGACTACGAATATAAATGATCGTTTAATGTTTTCAGCCAATATCATGCTCTGTAAGTAAAGTCTAACTTCTTACCTTTCTAGTAGTATGACGTTTTGACAATTTACTTTAGCCTTGTTTTTACCAGAGCTGGTGAAAGGGCACTATCACAGGTGTTTTAGCTGTGTGCTAACTACAGCCCCATTCGGACACCCATGTTTCATCACTGTAAATTTGCAGCAATGTTTTGACGCATAAGTGTCCAACTATGGGCGATAGTAGCAAATGGCATCCGGATGAGGACATAATTCCAGTAAAACTGGCTACTCACCAGCCAAATGGTAAAAAGAATTAAATTATAAACCTTTTTGATAATCAGTTCATCATAAAAGTTATTTTTCATGCAAAGAGCAGATGATGCTGTTTTCAGCCATCTACAGTATGGTTATTTCCCACTTTTCTTCCGTAATTATCATATAAAACTGAATATCTTTGGGTTTTAGACAAAACAAGACATTTATAGACAGGCCATCGGAAAAAAGGGCAGGCCTTTCACCGACTTCGCATGGATGTGTGAGTCAGTGAATGAATGTTACTATTTACATGTTTCAGAATCAGTGTATTTAATACGATACAGAGTGACGTAACGTTACATGCTTCCATAGACACAGAGGGAACTTTACGTTTGGGGTATTCAAAAAGAAAAAAATCTCACTGAAATGTACTGTGTTGTAGGCGCTAACAGTGGCTTCATGTACGTGATAATTAATTTCAGGGTGGACAGGAAGAAAGGCTTGAAGATAGGGGAGACACAAATTACTACCAGGCAAAAGAGTTCAGTCACTACATAGCAGAGAATGAGAGAAGAAAGATGAGGACAAGATTATCAGAAGGCAAGTTCATCTCGGTCATGTCAGATGGATCTCTGGACAGTGCAGTGATGGAAGAAGAAATGGTCTACGTCAGGAGTGCCAGTGAGGGGAAGGTCAAAGTTGATTTTGTCAGGGTTAAAGCTGTCTCAAAGCCAGATGCTACAAATATAGCTGAAGCTGTGTGCAGTATAATGGACAGTGAAGTCAGCCCTGAATGGAAGAACAAGCTGGTGGCCCTCCCCACAGATGGAGCATGTGTAATGACAGGAATAAACAATGGTGTAATTACAAAACTGCGTGCAGACAGACCAAATGTGCTGGGGATCCACTGCATGGCTCATAAGCTTGAGCTCGCCTTTTCAGACGAAATAAGGAAAAATGTGATGGTCAGGAAAGTTGAGGACCTGTTGAGTGGACTCTACACCTTACATCATAAGAGTGGAGTAAACAGGGCCAACCTAAAGCAACACTTCAGGGAGCTCCACATGAAAGCTTTAATGCCAACCAGAGTAGGTGGAACCCGGTGGCTACCACATCTCTTCAAAGCACTTGACCATTTTCTCAGGGGATGTGCCGGCATTGTACGCCACTTAGAGGAGAGGGTATGTTAATTTATAGCCTACTAAAACCAGCAGTGCAGATGGATAATTTAATGTTTGCGTTCTTTTTGGCTGGTGATCAAAAAAGTTAATTTAGAACCCTGATTATAATCAACATCACTATAGACTACTGAAATTGGCACTAATCATTATAAAATGTAACATAACATTTAAACAAAATTGTTTAAATATCACTTAAGATAACAGTTTTATATTACTTTCAATTAATAGTCGTGACTGCCAAATTAGCACCTCAAAGTTTTTTAAGGAATACCTGGAATATGAAATGATTGAAACTTTTATTACTAAAAATATTGCAAGAAAACGAACCCACTATGTAATTTTGACCCTACTATTTGAGAATTTCCTTTTCAATGTACTATAACTCCTCCATGTCTCATGCACAACCGTTTCTGGTTGATTGAACCTTTTGTGTGGACATCAGACAAGACGACATGCATATATTAATTTTTTAACCTGGTGGCAATGGGAGATTGTGGCATCACCGAGTTCAGTATTTTTCCACACTTTCCCCACTTGAATTTTTTTCAGACTTTTGATGTTATATGCCAGCAACGTGTGGCCTGCTGTTCCTCCAACAACCAGCAGACACGGCGGTCTGCAACACAAGCAGCGACAGATAACATTTTGAAAAAGGCCAGATAGCAGGAACTCTGACAAGTCTGTCACCACAAACAGTGAATCAGAAACAACTCACCAATGATGTTTTCATCAGCAGCTGTCAGCGTGAATCCAATCCAACGGGGAAAAAAATCACCTAAAATCCAGTGTAGCATACATGAAAAGTCCAAAATGGACCCAACACGTTTAAACTCGCCAGCGCTTTCACCTGCTCGGCCTGTACGGATCCAGCAGCAGGACACCTGGGACACGTGGAGGGTGGAGTTAAGAGTAAGAAGAAGTTTGTGAGATTCTTCCTCTGATCTGCTCCTTCAGGGCTCCAGACTTTCCAACAGACAGCATACAGCAGCTGGCTAGTTTTCAACACTACACAGGTAAAAGAAACGACACGCAGCACCTGCACTACAGAGGTAGACAGACTAACATCGGAACGACCTGTTGATTGAAACGCTCTGAATCGTATTTCTTTGTTATAAAAAAAACAGCGAGGGGAACAGTAATAGAGTAAAACTTCTAAAACTCCCGCAGTCAAAGTGAAATTGACTCAGAGAGGTGGTGCACACATGGGGTACAGATGCTGCGTTTCAGACAGCTCGGAACTCGTAAATTTCCGACCACCTATTAGAAGAGGTGCAATGAAACGCCACTTAAAGTTATAGTTGGAGTTCGTTTGAGAACTGAAGGCAATTAACCCCTTCATTTAAAAAAAAGTATTGTCTGACGTCACACAACAATGGCAGCAGCCTTCGCATAATACAACCTATTTGACATGTAAATTTATGTTTTGTTGTTATTAAAATAAAATATATAATGGCATCTTTTATCTCACGCCCCTGGAACGCTTTGAGGTGGGAAGTTGGACATTTCAGCCAGGAAATTCTGACCTCCAACATTAGTCAATACTAACAGGCCACAGTGCCTTGCTTGTGCTGTTTGCTGCCTAAGCTGACACAGATGTGCTCTGAGTCTGAGTTTTGTATTTCTTGCCACAACCAAGACGCACAAATAAACTTTATTCAAAATATTCAACTAAAAAACAAATATGCTGGTTCAGTCAGGCAGATTTGGGCCCCCTTAGACTGTGGGGCGGTTGACCGCTTCCTGTGCCCTGCCCACGGCCATATCATCATCACCATCTCGTTGCTGGTGTTACATTCAACCAGGCACAAATTCAAAAAATGCACAAGCAAATAATTTCCTGGGTGATACTTGCATATGTATATTTATTACTATATATTATTTTATTTTATATTTAATCCCACTCTGAATTTAATTGTCTTTGTGTATGTTGTATGTAGCCTTTGTGGAGCCTGAAGGGACTGCAGCCTTCTTTTTGTTGTGTTGTGTAAAGATAAATAAATTAGCTTGATACACTGAAAAATTCTAATGTTTGGTTCTGACTGACGCTGTCAGCGATGTTTACTGTTGAGGTTGAAGTCTGCAGTGCTGTTGACACACTGCTACATTAAACTGAGACGCGTTTCTTATGTTTCACAGACACAAGGGGGGTAGAATATTAGAAACAAATTTTAATATGATGCTGTCCGGTAGCACTATACAACACCATCACTAACTGCCACCTCATATGTGATGTATGTGGCAGAGCTGTTGCTTGCACTTGTTGTTTTGCACATCTCCCAAATATCGAATCTTTCTATCTGCACATGACAAACACCCAACCTTAACCATAACACCTTCCTGCCCACAATAATACACTCTCATGCATTTATGATAGTCTTTTCTGCTTATTATTTAGGATTGTGCAATCAGTAATAAAGTGCAAAAGTTATCAAATGAAGACACAAAACATTTTCACACAGTTTTAATTCACAGGCAGGAACTAACAAGAACTCAACATATTTTTTACACCTGTTTAAGTTTAATGCCTCGTTTTCTTTGTGGTCTTCGCTTGTATTCTGTTTTGCACCACTCTGCTTGCACATGCACATATGCACAGCAGATATAACCACAGTATTCTTTTTTGTTTCTCACAAGTTCAAAAATACACGAAGCAACTTTTGTACAGAATATCAGCATCAGCCAGTTACCACGAACAACTTATATCTATCAAAACCATATTTATTTTTTGTTTATTTGATGTCAAGAGAGCACATTTGTAATTAAGTGCTTGGAATGATTAGCAGGTGCTTTTTATATCTGGATTCACACTATTACAGAAATATCTAATTTCCTGTCATGATGATGAAATCTGTTTTGTAGCTCAGTGGACAAGCAAGTCTAAATCCTCACTGTTAGAAGTAGTTTATGTATAAAAGCAAGCCTTAGCCCGAATCCATCACCCTTGTTTCAGTCAAAACGCCAAAGTGTGTATATCCATTTATTGTAATATAAAGCAAATTAACTGGTGCAGCTCTCAGCTTTATCCAAACAACTGAAGTGGCCCTGAAAACTCCTCCAAAAAGGGCAAAAATAACATCTCCACAGCTTGCCTGTCATGTTTTTTATTTATTTATTTGTATTTACTATTTATTGTGTTCTTTAAAAGCACCCAGCATATTTTGACAGCCTTGTGGTTTCACGATTTCTGACAGCTTGTCTGCTTGTTATTGATGACTGTGAGAGGCCGAAGAATAATACTGCAATATTTGATGTTTACACCCACAGTGCAGTAATTTTGTTTTGATTACACTGCATGACGTGTTTGTTCTTTGTTAATCCTTTTAACCTTTATAGAAAAAAATGACGATGTTTGGTCAATTTTGTGGTTTTGGAGAAGATTGAAAATATAGCAGTAGCCTACTTACTGTATTTATACACAAGCTTTATGTCATCATACTGTGTTTTTACTGGGTGTCACTATGTAAGGACAAATGTGCACTAAAGTAAAAGAGCAGGATATGATGCCGCCACTCAGCCCTGCTGTCACCAAGTGGAAACCCACCGTGGTTTGTGAACTACTGTTTCGCTCAACTAGCAAAGGTCCAATCAGGATGCAGTAATATTTGCATCCACAAAGGCCCAATGAAGCAAATTAGCTGAATTTTTATTGTTAAAAACTTAATCTGCTTATTTACTCATTAATATTTAATGTAATTTGGAAATGCTAAATATTTCAAACCAAACTGCAGGGGGCTTTAACCGTGGATTGATGTTTTGTGTGGCATTATGGCATTTGAGGAAGATGAAATTCAGCTTTAAAACATCTGACCTCCCTTCTTACTCTTGCAGACCACTTCAGACAGAGCATGAGGACAAAAATTTAATCGAGTAGAACAGAATGTAGTCTCAAGGTTCACTTAGAGACAAACATCAAGGCAAGCTGCCAAGCAACAAACAGCAATGTAATCTGATTGTGAACAGGTGACAGTTGGCTTCAGCAGCATTGGCTATTTTTGACTGAACAAATGGTGCTTTGCCATTTCTGAATGGACTGATCAGGTTTGTTGATGGACAATCTGCTCTGCATTATTGTGTGTAATCCAGTTTTACAACCTCTGTAGTTAACAGTACAAAAATATAGCCATTGTAACATAAGCAGCAATCATAATGAAAACGGTAGAATTCTGAATAACTTCTCTTTGGGGGTGAACAGAATTAGTGCTGCTTAAATGCAATTTAGGTTACATTAGCCAGATCTCTGGTCTTTTAACAGCAGGTATATTCTAAAATGGACTTGATAATCAGGCTTTGACAAACAAAGAAAGCATTAATCACACTTTAACTGAACGGCAGCAGCAGCACCACAGTGATGCTTAGGGATGACTTTAATGTTCATGCTCTGAATATTAAGTTGACAATTGTGTCAGTCTTGTTTTCCAGACAGAGCCAAAGCACTGATACTTTCTAAATCCGTCAACACCTTTATGAATTTGACCTTGGTTACATTTTACAGAGGTTTAAAGGAGAAATATAAGCTATAGACTCTTATCTCCCACTGCTGTACATATTGATCTTTTCCACCCAGTTCCACATAAACTGCCCGCACTACATGTGCATGCACGCATGCATCGTCTTGATTTCCCTCAGGAACAATGAAGTAAATATCTATCAATCTGCACTAACACAAACATATTTATCCATGTCTACAGATGACACAAAAAGTCCGACCGTGGAGCCAAATCATGGAGAATAAACACTACATAACAACATTAAACAAAGAGGGCAATGTGTATTTCAACATAATTCATCTAAAACCCCTGTTCCAAAAAAGTTGTAACATAGTGTAAAATGCAAATAAGAACGAAATGCAATTATTTGCAAAAACTTTTCAACTTGTGTTCAGTGAATAGAGTACAAAAACAAGATGTTCAAACTGATAAACTTTATAGTTTCTTGTAAATATACGCTCATTCTGAATTTTATGCCTGCAACGTACTCTGGGAAAACCGTTGTCAGTAAACAGTTTGTCACTGATATCGATAAATGCAAGTAAAAACCCTACCACGCAAAGTGAAAGCCATATATCAACAACATCCAAGAAGGCTGCAGACTTCTCTGGGGCTGAGCTCATCTGAGATGCACTGACATGAAGTGGAAAAGTGTGCTGTGACCTGATGAGTCCAAATTTCAAATTGTTTTTGGAAATCATGGGCATCATGACCTCTGGGGCAAAGAGGAAAATCACCATCCAGATTGTTACCAGTGCAAAGGTCAAAAACCAGCATGGCATGGGTGTGTATGAGTGCCCATGACATCATGGGTGGATTTCACATCTGTTAAGGCCCCATTAATGCTTATTTCAGCAAGATAATGCTGAGACACATTCTACATGTGTTACAACAGCATGGCTTCCTGGTAAAGGAGTTTGGGTACTAGACTGACCTGCCTGCAGCCCAGACCTGTCTCCCACTGAAAATGTGTGGTGCATTATGATGCACAAAATACAACAGAACCCCTGGATTAGACAGAAAGAAAGAATGAGAAAGCATTTCACTTTCAAAACTCTAACAATTACTGTCCTCAGTTCCCAAATGCTTACTGAGTGTTGTTGCAAGAAAAGGTGATGTAACACAGTGATAAACATGCCCCTGTCCAAACTTCATTGGAATGTGTTGCAGACATCATTGTATACTACAAAAAACAACAAAATGTATCAGTTTAAACATTAAATATTAAATTGAATATAGGTTGAAAAGTTTTTGCAACTCATTGCATTCTGTTTTTATTTACGTTTTACACAACATCCCAACTTTTTTGGGATTTGGGGTTGTAATATATTGTAGGTGATATGTAATACAGGAGAGACATAACTGATATAACGAATAAGTTTTTGAAGCACAGACATTCAGTACCAGGGACAAAATAAAACAGTCACATTGTGTCTTTTGCACATCCTCTCCTTGGTCTGGTGAGAGGAGTTCATTGTTCGGTCAGTTCCCTGAAGTCAGGTGTTTACTGTTTAAGTATAATCAGGCCCTGTAACCAGCGTAGCCACCCCTGGTCTCAGCCTCCAGCATGGGTCTGCTACAGAGCCCCTCCGCCTGAGGGTGTGTTTATGCTTGCTGCCCTTTCTAAAGCTGCAGGATCTGCTCAGTGTCTATGCCAGTAGCAAGGCCTTCCAAGAAAAACACAGGGATCCCAATGGATGGCTTAATCTTCTTCATCGTCATACTAAATTACAGTCTGGTCTGGATCTGCTTCTACGCCTGCTTGCCACAAGTGGCCTTATTTGGCACTGCCCCTGGTGACACTGTACAAGAGAGGACCACATGTCTTGAAGTCCCAAAATGATGTAAATACATGGAGAAGTCTGGTTTAAATGGATATTGAGCAGTTGTCTTGTTTTCTCCTGGACACCTTAGACATTAATGGTGTTGGGGCGCAGGTCCATGTCAGGAGCTGCTGCAGCAGTTGTGTCAGCAGGCATGGTCTGAAATCAGGTCCGTGACGTCGTTCTATCCACCATACCCCTCCGGCGGTTGCGACAAGGACAGAGGTAGCCTTTCAGATGCATGCGCACCTTGCTGTGTAGCGAGGCATAGATGAAGGGGTTGTAACACGCAGAGCTCATAGCCACTAAATGACAGCAGACTTGTAAGACGTTAATGTAGCGCTTGTCTATGATGTGGAAGTCCGGGTCCAGGTCCAGCAACAGGTTCAACACCTACAGAGTGACATGGAGAAACTTGTATTACAGTCCTGGTCGTATTTAATTGTACCAACTCAGTGCTAGCAAAACATCTTTGTGAAATGCAGCTCCAGGTCTGTGTAACCCAGTGCGTAACCCCCCTGTACCCGGCTCTCTGAGGGCTACCATAAGGGCATTTAATTGCAGCATTTTTATTATCTGTACCCCCACACGGTAGTATACCACATTAATATTATGACAAAATCCTGATCTGTTAGGTTTTTGCATGGCTCATTTTAAACATAATGTTGGCTTTGTAGACAAAGTGAGCTGATGATGACCATCTGTGGTTAATGATGTATAAAATTTTATATTCTCAAGTCAGATTTTATTTATATAGCCCAATAGCACAAATCACATTTGCCTCAAAGGGCTTTACAATCTGTGCACAGTAGGACACTCTCTGTCCTTTAGACCCTTGAATCAGGTAAGGAAC
>JAJHUR010136455.1:0-67197 GCA_027495735.1 Lutjanus campechanus
TGCAATAATGACCCGCTCACTGCACATTATCCCACACGTATTATATTATATTATATTATATTATATTATATTATATTATATTATATTATGTTATATTATAGTATAGTATAGTATAGTACAGTATCCATTCTATGGATGTTAAGAGATAAAACAATAATGGAGTGGAAAAAAACTACAGTGTTGGTACTGTATTGCCAAACACCTCAGCTAGTCTGCAGTTTCGAAGCTATGGGGGCTGATTTAAACCCCACTCTTTTATTTTTCAGCCACCACTGTAAATGCCGTGGCCATGGCAATCCCAAATAAAATTTGTCCTCAGGCCAAGGTGTCTGCCACTAAGGTTAATAGGGATCTCATGCAGATGTCTTGCCATTGTGTGCATGAATCAGCCCCTTTCATTCAGCTTCCGTCATTGCTGTAATTGAGCCCATAGATATGTTCCTCTATTGCCAAGACAAAATACAAGACATCTGGTAATAATATCAGCTGGAATACACATGCCAAATGAAAGCAGACTGATGAGTGTATTCTGAATGATAAGCAAAATAAAGACCACTGATTCACTGTGTGATTCATGTGCCTATCCTTAGCTGCAGCATATGCAAGGAGTAAAAGAAAAGATATGCATGAACACACACACCCACAGAGAGAAACACACAGACACACGCTCTGTCTCTCGCTCAAATAAGGTAGTTTTCTTACAAGGCCCAAGTCAATATTACATTTCATACTGCTGGTGTTTTTTTCTTCTGTAAGAGCCTTCTATGTTACTGTACGGCGTGCTACATTTCCAGATGGTTGTGTATGAATGCTGGGGTCTGTGAGGTGATTTCTGGGACTGTATGCATGCTATGATTATGACATAATTAACACCCACAGTAAGTGGGAGAGCGAGCAGACAGGGCTGGTGCGGATGAGGAGGGGACTGTTCATTAACAAGATGCACTCTCTCAAACTTTGCAGCTTGCTGTGGCTAATAAGCCCCGGTGAAACGGAGCCCAGCCGTCCCTTGCATTGACCCTGGCACTGCCCAGGATAAGGGAGGGTTTTGTCTCCTGGAATAATTGCTCTTTTCACATGTTACAAGTGTCCTGACCCCCACGGTCGGCAGCCACTTTCCCTACCATAATTACTCCTGATCCGCTCCAAATGAGTCAGCCGCATTAGGGCTGCAATAACACTGGCCCAGCTTCAAGCGCGGCATGGGGAGTCTCAGCAGAGCAGCCTGGAACAGGACTGCCTTTTCTCCCAGCCCACGGTCATTTCCATCACGTCAGAGGTGCATTTCTTACACTTGAAGTCAGCACGAAGGCCCTGGGCCCTTTTCTGAGGCTTACAGAAGGCATTGTTAGCTCCTGGTGCTCACTACTCACTGTGGTTTGGCAGCAGTCTCCATCCCAATTAACGGAAAACTTCATTAGGGTGTTTTTCCACACTTTTCAGCCCCCTATTATTTTTAATTTATTCACATGGGGTTAATTAAAAGAAATGTATCACAGAGATATGCAACAGCTTTCTAATTAAATTCATTGCTGCTTTTTTTTAAAGACATGAAACTGGCAGAGTTTCCAAATTATTACAGAAGGCAACTTGTTCCAACACTTGGTTGCTCAGTAGTGGGGTGAGATTAGAGCTCTGCAAGGTAAGCTGTCAACAGCAGAAAGGGAGTGAGAGCGCGAGAGATGGGGCAGGAAAATGAGAGTGAGGGAATAAGATGAATGAGGAGGAGGAGAAAAGACACAAACATTCACAGGTTTATCGTGCAGCGTTACCCCAAATAAACCCACGAGAGCTCTTAAAGAGCGAGGACTGTCAGAGTGTTGACAGGGGAAGGGGAAGATTTGGGGCTGCATCTAGCCAATCAAATGTGTGAGTGATGTTTGGCTTTGTCTGGTGCTGGTCTGAGCTGTTTAGTTCGTAAAACCGGCCATTTTGCCATTTTTCATTTAAAGGAGAAATCTGTAATATATTTAACCTAATAAATTACAAAATTACTATGATGTGTCATCAGAAATGAAAGAAAATAAGTTGAAATACTTGCTACTTTGACAATAAAGTTACAGCTGCGGTGTCCTCCTTTGAATTTTCCATTTCAGGCTGGAATGAATTTTATTTGCCCGTTTCATGTTAATTAGAGTTCAAATTAATGCCAAATGTTCGCCAAATGAGTTAGTGTCTGTTTATGAGTCATAAGAAATCATTAAATAATCTTTTAGAAGAAGTAGATGTTTATAAGGGAAAAAACTGAGCAACATGTGAATTAAGAGTGGGGGGAAAATCGATTCTCTTAAGTATAACTTATTGTCATGATTCATGAATCTGTTTTTTTATATAAATAACTAGCGCTTAGTTTGTTGACGCTAACACATAATGTGAATTCCCATCGTGATTTTACTTGACACACTTTACATAAAACAACGTGTGCTCATACTAACATACATGTATGTCCTCTGATCTTTGTAAACAAACTAACAGCTACTGACTTCACATTGTTGACTCAGGCTTCAACACTCCACAGTGACCAGCTACAGCAGCCTCAAAGGGTCAAAACTCAACCTCCCAACGGATTTAATAATACATCTACCTTTGTAGAGACATTGCCTGTCAGGAGAGGGCAACACATATATTTATATTCTATTTATTATTCACTACTTGATGAGCAGAAATAGCAAGATATAGCACTGCTATAGCTAGATGTAGATGTAGAAGTCCACAGTTTTGAAAAGGACAGTTTCAAAATGTGAAGGATGATAATTTAATTGCTCACATCGTGCTGTATGCAGTTTTTAGGCGCTCTATTAATTTTGGCCTAACATATTATTTATTATTTTTATGCCACCAGCTTGCTGAGCAGGAACAGCTAAATTTAGTAATGTTTACTTCAAAAAGTATTTTATTTACTACTTTTACATGCAGTACAGCAATGATGCTGCTGAAATAAATCTCAGAGAGACTGTCTAACTTGATGTGGACTTTTTTGGCAATAAGAATGATGATATACAGTCTCTAGAAGGGCATAATTCAACTTTTTCACATGGTCTAGGGTTAAAAAAGTAAAAAAAAAAACCTGCAACACTTGTAGAATCTCAATACTTGTAGAATCACAATACTTAAGAATCATGATACACTTTGAATCGGCACCCAAGTTTCTTGATAGTATCCAATCGGGAGAAAAGTTTATCGTCCCAGCCCTAATGTTAATGGAGTCTAGCAAGCAGTAAGGCAGGAAGTGACTGTATTTTCAGAGCAGTGGGCTTTTGTTCTCAGGATACCAGGCTTACCCTTACACTGATAGACAATTGACAGTTATAAACAACTGATCAACTTATAGTGTAGGACTCATCATCGCTTGTTATTGTCAGATTATAATGTTGCGCTCGTTTTGTGCTCCTTCAGTGTTCCTGCAGCCTGCCTGAGCTTCCTGTCTGGGGAGGAGGGGGTGGGAGGAAACAAGTCACTTCAACCATAGATCGTATAATAAATAGGATTTCAACCTATTTAATATACCTGTCTATGGCTCCAACTTGCTATTTGGACTGCAGCATGCAATTGTTACATTGCTCCTGTAAGTGCAAGCTGTCAATAAGTGAAGGTGCAGGCATCCTCATCTTCAGTCCTCATACAGTGGGTGCAAGATCAGCTGACAAAAATCCTCTCAAACTATAACACTTTTAAACTTTGATGGACGACGCAATCCTATCTGCCACTTCACGATTCCTGGCAAAAAAATAAAAAAATAAAATAAAAAAATCAAACCATTAGACCTGTCACAGCCACCTTCCGCCATCCGGAACAGAATAATGCACAAACACTTTTAGTCCACATTAAAAATGCATTCGGAGAGGAATAAATGTAGCCCTCTAAAGTTTGTGTCACTCATGAGGTCAGGAAGTGATGTACAAAATCCTCCCCACTCCCCAGCAATTACTGCACACTTATTATTTCAAAGGATATGCCAGGAGACAGGTGTGCCATTCAGGGTCCTCAGTGTGTCGAAAATGGAGGGGAAGAAGGAACACCATACTGTGGCGCACTGTGTGAGGCTCTTTAATCTTGAATAATGCAAATTCCCCACAGGGGGCAGTTATTTGGCAGCACGGGCCTCTAATGTCATTCAACTCCCACACCTGATGGGGTAAATAATGAGGGCGGTTGGGTGGGTGCAGTTAGGGAAGAGGAGGGCTTCATGAAGATTGGGTGTGATGTCATGTAGGATGGTAAAGTAAAGTGTCTTGTATAGTGCAGCCTAAATCTCACAAGAGAGGAATATTGTAGATGACGCTTGATGTTTCATTAAGAAGATTGCTTGCTTTTAATGAATTCCTTTTAACACTCTTATATTACCTCATAATATAAAGACGGCCCCTGTTTCTTCAGGGAGTAATTCTTGTTACTGGCTAAAATCAAATGGCAATTCAACTACAGACGCCTGGTCAAATGAAATGAAATAAAATGAAATGAAAGAGGTGTTATTGGAACAGGGAAGAGTCCATGGTCTTAGAAACGAGTTTCAGTTAAAGCTACTACAAGGAACTTATATTTTCTTGATTTTGGAGCCACCTGTGTACAAAAGCGGTAGTGTTCCCACCATAACACCCACAAAATATCGCACAAAAATAAAATTATTTACACAAAAATCACCTCATGTTTCAACGGGTTAATGTGCTACTTAGTGTATCTTTGGCTGGGAAAATGTAAACACAGACTCATTTCTTCTGATTTGATGAGAATCCGATCGGAAGAGGCATTAAGAATAATTATGTTGAAATAGCTGATGCGTCAGTATTGAAGTGAGACTGTTTCAAAACCAGTTAAAAAACTTCTTGTAGTAGGTTAAAACAGAAAGTTCAAAGTAAATTAAAGCAAATTCCTTGTGAATGATTCATTGACTGAGAATACTGAGTTAGTCTAAAAATGGCGAGCATTTTATTGTTTAATCATTATTTACTTATATTTTTTGTGCTTCATAAATTAATGTTTCACATTACTAATATGCCAAAATTGTTTAAATTAAACTTAAAATGAAAATGTATTTTGTATCGTATTAATTATTAATGAGTAATTGATTGTTAATGTTTTCAACTATCGGTTAAGGAAAACACACAGAATATGCAACCCTACAATGGCCATTTATTTGTTGGCCAAAACATAACATTAGGTAACAAAAATGTTAATCTAGCATGGTGCCTGACTGCCCAGAAATGAAGAAATCCAAGCTGAAATACTAAATAATAAAGATGGATGACACATCTCCTCTTCCTCCGACTGTACTAAAATTAAGCCAAAATGTCCCGGGTACGAGCACTGCCATCTTGCGCAGATAACGTCCTTTGTAGCCAAGTCTGCACAGTAATGATCAGGGTTGGAGCTGCGGTATCGAGGTCCCGCACATACACCCTGCAGACTCAATTGCAAACAAAGTTCAGTTGTCAGTCATGGCTTGAAACCCCATTTTTGTAGCATCAAATAACTAACTAAATCCAAACTTATCAGAAAAACAAACAAACAAACAAAAAACACTCAAACAAACATCAGTGTAACAAGAACTTCCTTAAATGACAAAATCCATCTTTGGGAAAATTTATTTGACTTGTACTTTGATGTTTTAATTTGACTTATGTCCTATCTGCTAAAGTTGAGGGGTGGGATTTATCACCTTTACTGCAGCCATTCACCAGGGGGTCAATATAGCACACAGTGAAGAAGTTACTGCTTTATTTGACTACATTTACCATGAACACTGACTGTACATCCACATGAAAAGTGCAGAATTTTCCCTTTAATGTTGAGTTCAGTGGGAATTTGTGTGGATGGCGACTATCCTCTAAATTTGTGGTTGCAAACATCATAGTTAAGCGCTGATTAAATCATGAACTTCAATATCCAAAACCTAATCTACTAGCTTTAAGAGGGAAAGAACTACCCCCCTTAATCACAGACTTTAATTAGCTATTTAAGATTTGATTTACTGAAGGTCATCCAATAAGAGATTAGTTCTCAGCAAGTTGGCTCTTATTTAAGAGAAGGCACCCCGGGCTTTTCTATTTACCAACAAGATAGCTGCAATATCTTAAGAAAGTGTGCAGCCTCCGTCCTCCTCCATTTCTCTGGATTCTTGTACCAAAAAGCCGCTCTTAGCAGTCTTTTAATTTTGTTGTGTTTGACCTAAATAAAACGTGACATTTTGGGGGTTTTTTGCCAGAAAATAGCCAAGTAAAGGTCATTTTAAGTTGCATTATAACTACATTTTGTATGTGAAATTATGTGTAAAACAAAAAAACTGCAATTTATCAGCCTACAAAATACCAGTTGTCCATTGACATAAAAACAACTTGTGATTTACCTGCTGTTAAGTGCACACGTGTTGTTACACTGAATGGCATTTTCATCCTCTGGCTGGGAATGCAGGTAAGAAAGTGGAAAATGGATCAGAAATGAGAAATAGGCTGTCTATCTGTCTGAGATGCAGCAAAGATCAGTTAGGCAGTTAGGATCACTTAAGGCCAAAAAGAAAACTGAATACTGCGATGGGAATACAGTAGAGTGGTGTATGAAAGACATTTACAGTCAAAGCCCCGCTAGCAGCCCCTAGAGGCCGTGCTGCGCTTTACACCCACAAGAACAAAGTGTCTTTCACTGACCAATCAGCGCCGCCATCCTCAGAGCCACGTACTCACACAGACAGATTAAAAACAAATGAAAAATACTCAGCAACAATGATCAGGGCTTTGGCAAATGGGAAATATGGCAACGGCAAGATTTCCTGCTGGCACTGTTGACGTGTGCATTATAGAGAGAATTCAGTTCAGTTGACTTCCAAAACTATAAATTACAATAATACAGTACTGTATTATATTTAGATTTAGCATCTATATTGTAGAGCAGTTCTGATCAAACCAATCAACACTTGGTCACACAACTTAAAAGCACATGGATGTATGTGAAAATCATCAACTACTGAAAAGTAACATTACTCCACAACAGGGAAATTCTATGCGAAGCTGTCCATACTTTGTACATATGTTGCTACTCCTGTCTTCATCTATTTTCTTTTATATTTAATGCATTTATGTAACTATGCCCCCCACTTACATATGTGCCTGCACATATGTAAGTGAATTGATTTGAAACGTTATCATTTCAGTTCACATGGTGCTCCCTCCTGTCTAGGGCTGAACAATTAATCAAAATTCCATCAAAATCACAAAATGCTCTACTGCAATTTTCAAAGGAGGTATAATATTTGATAACCCTATTTGAAACCATATTTTTGTTTGTAAAATTATTCTGATGCTGCAGAGGTGTGCTAGCCTACACATGAGATTATACAGACTTAGGAAAACATCTTTGTAGGGCTGCAGCTAATGATTATTTTCACCATCAATTAAGATGTCAATCTTTTTTAAGATTAATCAATTAGTTGTTTGGTTCAGAAAATGTCAGAAAATGTTGTGTTTCCCAGAGTCCAATGTCTTGTTTTGTCCACAACTCACAGATATCCAGTTTACTGTCAGAGAGGAGTAAAGAAACATTTTTAAAAAAATATTCACATTTGAGGAGCTGAAATCAGAGAGAGAGAAAAAAGAAAAGCGATCCAAACTGATTGATCGACTTTCAAAATAGTTGCCAAATAATTTAATAGTTGACAACTAATCGAATAATCAACAAATCATTGCAGTTCTAAATCATTTGGTACAAAACGACGCAAAAATAAGACATTTAATGTGTTTTTCTGTGAACATGAGAATGATGATGTAAAAAAAACACATCCACAGAAAGACAGACTAATAAATCGCTGATAAGCTTATTGCAAATACATTGGTATTGGTGGACTGTATATGTCGGCCAATAAGTGACAAGAAATTTGTCTTGGTCTGAGGTAATTTAGAAACAGTATCTCCATTACAAACTGTAAAATGTTATGTAAATACTTTTATATCTTAGCTTTAAAATACATAGGTACATGTGTACAGTTCTGCCTTTCATTTAAACAAATATGCATCAAAAGACAATTTCAGGAGGGACGAAATAAGACCTGTTTAATACTGAATGAATAATAATAGGCCTTTTTCTTTAAGACATAAGAAAGCATTGAGAGACATCAGTGCAATTATGATTTGAGTTTCAGTTGACACACGAATAATGATTTATAGTCATCAAATAAATATCTAAGCAGTCATTTTTCCTCTGTGTCTAAAATCCTTTGAAATATGTCATTTATGCCATTTTTACATTACAATAAATAAGCATGGTATATGGCTGAATTTATGAGACACTTTTCTCATATTGTCGTCACATATTACACACAAAATTGTGTAATTTAAATATGTGGAATGACATTAACCCTGACAGCATTAGAGGTCTGATTTCCACTGAGACTTAACTATAGAAAGTGCTTACGTTGCCTTATAGAGTCTAACAGGTGACATGTTTTTATATTACTCCAGGTTGAATAATATATTTTTCTTTTCTGAGCATCTTCACGGCTGCCAAAGAACCAGAGCCGGTGACAATGTAGTTTTGACATCTGCTCGTCTCAAGAACTTTGCTGCACGTCATGCCACTTTCCCTTCCACCCTGTCTTCTTTACTAAGCCTATGATGACAGAATAAAAGAGAGATGATTTTCCAGAGAGCAGAGAGTAAGCTTTACAGAGTGCATCAGCATGCCAAACAAGTCAGAACAGAGGGTGCACAATAAGTAAACAGGTGAATAAATAACTTTATGTGAGATGATGCAGGAAGTGTGCACGTGTGTGTTTGTAGAGGCCTCGATGTATGAATACTTTTTTCCCCCAAGCAGATGTGAGTGAAGACAGCTTTGCAGGAACAAGTGGCAGTGAGACCTGCTTCCAACAGGTTCAAACTGATGAATAACTAACAATATATATACTCATATGGTTTGTCATTGTCATTAAAGCTGGATTACATGTTGCTGATAAATACAGTGACATTTTTGCACCAGCTTAAGTATGGACGAGGTTATTGGGGTTTATTTTCTGCAGGCAAGAATAGTTTTGCACGTGTAAACATTACTTCTGTGCATGTCTGCATTTGTCTCACAGCTTGCGATAAGACATTAGGTTTCTCCAAGGTGGTTTCAAATGTGGTTTAAAGTAACGATTCATCTCAACTTGTCAGCATAGTTGTGGATTTTGTAAAAGGTTTCATTGTAACATTAGGACTGATGTATATCTGCCCTTGTGGCTTTCTTGTTTTCTAATATAATTTTCAACGTGGCACCTTCATCTCCGCAACCTTCACTATTCTCACAGACGCATACCAGAAATTCTTCTTGACATTGAAGAAACCATTTGGAGTGAATAAAAACAGGGGAGACTTTAGACAGCCCAACAGGGACCGTCCGTTTCCTGCAATGCATGTGGTAGCCAGATCTTGTCGAGAATTTGTATGATAACATGGCTAGCACGTGGCCTCTGGCAATAATAAAAGGGATGCTCTTACAGCTCAAGAGTGCATAATTGAGTTTGTGTGCCACACTGATGAGTGCAGCCATTTACATGGAAGGCAGGTGGGCGCGCTCGCTAACACGTGTCTCTTAAGGCTCAATTCAGTCCCTTTGAATTCCGCTAAAATTACAGAAAATGATACACATCTCGAGCACTCATAGATGTGAAACAATCAGCAGTGATAGGGATCTAGAGGTTTAGTGGTGACGGACGAAATTGTCTCCAGTGGGAATTCTGCATTTGTAAGATCAGGAACAGATTAGACGGAATTAAACACTCAGCTGAAAATGGTACATATGTGATTTTGTGTTAATTTTTTTTTTTTAGCTTATCTTAAAGGTAAAATCAGTAGGATTTGTCCAAGCTTTCTAGTCGTAAATGCACTAGAAAGATAGTAGATTGTTTAGTCTCCGTCCCAGGATGTCAGATACAGATGTTTTGGGTTGGATAAGTGTCCTGAACACTGCAAAATAATAATAAGTAAATAAGGAAATACAGGCAGAAGGCACGGTCTCTCCAGATACTGACACCACCACACGCTTCTAGTCGGTCATAAGTGATGATTTAAAGGGATGTTTATATTAGCGTATACATTGTTTTTTAGGAAAATATTGCATATTATGCCTTTAACTAAACTGAATAATGAGAACAGCTTTAGTATAATATGGATGATTAAAGCATTGACAGCGCACAAAATATCACATGATGAGTAGATAAAGTTATGACGTCTGCATCAAGGAAGATTTTCTCTCTCACTTTACCTTTATTTCAACATGCAATCATAAAGACATGCACATATAAACATAATATAGGCAATCAATCCATCTTATTTGGATTTTGTATCACAGACATAAGCACCCGGTTAACCTCAGTACAGCCAATATGTATTCACCCATATGTTTAATCGTACGCTTCTTCACAGGCCAGGCAAGAAAGATTCATTCTGTAATGTTTTGGAACTATTTTCTGGTGTCCATGCAAATAAAAAAGGATTTTTTTCCCTGCATTCATTTGTGTACAGGTTACATGTGTGAGTGTCTAAAACACACAAGACTCCTTTGACAATCTATGTTTAAGACAAAATTGGAAAAGTACAGCAAAGGCGATTGCAGGTGCCTGTAATAACGCTTTTCTTTGGGAAAAAAAAAAGAAGAGGCGGTAGTGACTTATCAAACGAAGCAATGTGTTTGTAATATTGTTCAGGGCCCAGAGCACAAAAACCAGACGTAATTTCAATATTTGAAATGGGCAAGTTTAATTTTGAAGTAAGAGCAAACCAATAAGCTGAGAAAATAGCAAATACAGGGGGAGCAAATTGCATTCCTTTGGAAAAGTGAAAAGACTTAAAGAACATATAAAAGTAATCTCCAACTGGAAATTAGAAATCAACCCTCAGAAACCAAATAACAGAAAAGAAATATTACTGTCCACTTTCTAAATCAATATAACATCGCTACAAGACAGTATTACCATGGTAACACCGGTAAAGAATGAAGCAATTCTTATTATTTCAAAATAAAAATCGGAGCCTGAAGCCCAAGTTTTATTACAGCAGCCGACAGATCACCAGTCTGTATTCATCTGGAGCGTTGCTTTTCAATCACATGCTTTATGAATGTACAAATTTCACTGGACAGGATGATAACAGGGTCATAAATTAACAAGCAAAGGTAACCAGACGTTTATCAGTAGCTGGAGGATTTTTATTCTGCTCAGATGTGTGAAGTGTATACTGTAGTTGTGTTAATGTTCAGCAAAAATATGCCTTCAGTGTGGAGACACTTTCTTCTCCTGCAGTTGGTACGAAGGAGAGAAAATGGCTGAGTTGCTTTTTTAAACTCTCAAATTAGACGCAAATTGGAGCCTTCATATCACAGGGTGGAATAAAATGTTGATGCAGAAATCAGTACATGTGTTGCTTTTCATTACTAACTACGACCTGCATATTAGGTCATTTCACAGAGCAGTGCCTGTATTCCTTTTACAGTCCTCCTCCGTACTCCAGACTCCAGTGCTGTACCAGATAGTGTGTATTAGAAGTTAAAGGAGCAATATGTAGCAATTGCATGCCCAAAAATGACTACAGCGGTCTGTATAGCGAGTTTGAGCAACAGACTGTATATTAATTAGGTTGAATCCCTATTTAATATATGATCCACTGTTGAGACGAATTGTTTCCCCACGCCCCCTCCTCTCCAGACATGAAGAAACTCGGGCAGGGTGTAGAAACACTGCAGGAGCGCAAGACGAGCGCAACATCGTAAATTGACAATAACAAGTGACAACGAGTCCTACATTGTAAGTTGATCAGCTGTTTATGACTTTCAGTTGTCTGTCCATGTAAAGTTTAGCCTGTTATCCTGAAAACAAAAACACACTGCAGCAAAATAGACACAAGTTGGAGTTTACTGCCTGCCAAACTCCATTAATATATTGCTAAATTTATCCCTTATAAAGACCTACTCATTCTACAAGATTATTAATGATATCTTACGACTCATAAACAGACACTTACTCATTCGGTGGGCATTTGGCATTCATTTTAAGTCTAATAAACGTGAAAAACACTAACTCCGGCTTGGAATAGAAATTTCAGAGGACACTGTGACTGTAGTGTTCTCTGAGAAGTGAGTATTTCAATTTAGCATATTTCCTTAATTTATGATGGCAAATCATGGTCATTTTATGATTACAGTTAATATATTACAGATGTCTCCTGTAATTCCTTTACAAGATGACTGAAAATCTGAGCAGGTGGCTACATACAGCATGAAACTGAGATAGGAAATATTTCACATTTGATCCTTGTAAGTTATGATTAAAGTTACAAGTGATGGCAGGAATTCTGTAATATTTTTGACTCTTAATAGACTGATACAGTGGGAATTGACAGATTTTCTCAATGGAGCTAAGATAAGGGGGTTATTGCTTTTGTAGCACAAATTGTTGCCGACTTTTCAAAGAGAAGTCAGAGTTCAAAAACAGTCTGCCAAACAAGCAGCAGCATTACTGTGTTGCCAACTGGGAACGCAGGCTTTGAACAGGAGACCAGACACACTGATGATCTGTTTTATAGGCCACATAAGGACTGAAATATGAACACTTCAGCAGCAAACACAGGCGTAATAGTGAATCAATCAAGAGAAACAGACAGTAATCATACACATACACCCATGTGGCCACCCAAAACACCGACCCACACCTCCCACCTCTCTCCGCATAAACACACATCTATTTGTGCAGGCACTAAGTGGATACATTAGACAAGAAGGTTTGAATTGACAAGCCTATAACTTGAGAGCCAATAAACGCTAAGAGGCACCACAATGAAAGAGACCAGATCCAAGCAGCAGTTCTCTGTTGACAACCTGGCCAAAACGCTGGAGCTCGCTGGTCGGGACCAGCAAATAAAGGGTGAAGCTTTTAGGCAATGAGCAGCAGGTGATCTCAGCTTTTCTGCAAGTCCTAATGCTCCTAAAAGCCACTCTCCCTGGTTCTGTAATTGGGCATCAGTAGTTAATGTAGTATTGACTGCATTACATGCTCCTGTGCATCCTTTCCCACTAATGCCATTTGCATCACCTTGTACATTTACCATATTGCTTAGCCAATAACTGTTAAAAGCAATCTGAATCATGAATCATATGGGGGGAACTTTTAGCTAGACAGACATCCAAAGGAGACAATTTACAGTTGAGTTAATTTAGGTACATTTGCAGCACAACATGGATTCAGCCCAGACAGACCAATTTATGTCTCCGCCACAACCCTTTTATTGGTTTTTTTAGACGTGTAAGTGAAAGGATGCTCCGCTAAGAGATATGAAATATCCATTTTCAAACATAAATAATGGGTTACAAATGCATCCATTACTTTTGGAGGAGGAGGAGGAAACCCTGGATAAAACTCAAATGTGCAAAAGCTGTACTGTGCTTGGAGAAATAAGGCAAAAAAATGTGTTAGGTTAGTGGAGTCAGCAGGTGGTCAGGAAAACAAGGCTGAAAATACTATTAAAGTAGTGTCAGAAGAAAGAAAACTTAATTTCAGTGCCTGTAAAGTCTCATTTTAATATTTCTATTGTGTGGCATAAATGTATTAAAATGCACACACACTCTGTGCACCATTTGGACCTGAAAGTGATAGATGCACTGCACATCTCTGCATCAGTTTAATCCAAAATGGGACGTCATTAGAGGCAAGTTTGATTTAAATTAAAATTAATTAGATTGCCTCACCCATTAACCTAAATACATTGAAATAGATAAGTAATGCGAGTAGGCCTATTTGGATGGAAAGTGAGTGAACGGTCCACGGCGCTATCCATAATTTGCAATCAAGTTAAAAGCACTCTGCTGTCATCTCCCATCCCGTGGTGATGTCAAAGGCTGCCTCGCTAACTTCACAGACGCAAAAAGCACTTAGAGGGAAGGGGAAAGGAAGGGAAAGAAAAGAGGAGCCACATGCACTGCAGAGTAGCCTCAAACTCCGGGGCACACAGCAGACAAATAAACGTGCAAGTCCAACACGCTAAACTGCAGTTTTGGCAGGATATTTGTGCAACTTAGTGCAAAAAGCAGGCAGGTTTCTTGGCGAAAAACCCGGAGCCTGTCGCGGGTAAATGGAGGTTGAAAGAGCCAATATCGAGCGGAGGCTGCGGGGAACACTTAACGTGTAAAATGCCACTAGTTTGCCGTGTTACTCCCCAGGTTATATAGCATCCTACGGCCGGGAGATGTTACTCACCCTCTTCCTTGTCCAACACCATCGTCCTGAGGAACGAGGAGTCCTTCCCCGGGCGATCCGTCCTCGGCTCCAGCAGGCTGCACCGCTCGCTCCGCTCCTGGAAATGGCTTTGAAACGCGCGGTTGACTAGACTACGCCTCGATAAATCAAAAACCCTGGAAAGATGAATTGCCGTCTGCACGTTTTTTTCCCCTATCAATAATAATTCATACACGGAATACGGTGGTAATATACGCGGTGAGATGCCCCTATCCGGACTGAAGTGCAGCGCAAATAAACAGCGATCAAACAGCGTTGGGTGCTCTTGATAAATTCCATGCGAATAAAAAGAGGCAAAACAATGAAAAGCGATATAAATCTATTGTCGCCCCTATCTGTAAGTGTGCGCACACGGACGGATCAGGCGCTCAGACTGCACGGCTGAGCTCTTCCTCCTCTCCTCTTAATATTCTCGCTTTCTCGTTCTCATTTGCTCCCAAACAGCAACTATATTCAAACAAATCCAATTGCAAATGTGACAACTGCTAAAAGCAAACTCACGCCGCCTCTCTGCCAGTTCCTCTGCCTCTGCTGCCTCTGCTGCTACTGAATAAATGCGCGCAGTTTCCAGAGACCCTCGGATTCCCCTGTTAATTAAATCAATTCATTATGCTCAGATCTGATTAGCAGCCCTTCCCCCCTCTTTGAATCAATTATTCAATACACAAACATAATTGCTTGTGCCAGAGGTGTCTAAGTATTAGCTTATTTAACTCCAAGGACACTAATTACCCCTAGGGCAAGGGAACTTTTCTCATTAATTCTGACAAAACACAAAAGCACAGCTAAGGGAAAGTGTGTGTGTGTGCGTGCGTGTGTGTGTGTGTGTGAGTGTGTGTGTGTGTGACTGGTCTGCCTGCCAGTCTGAATGTGTGTGATAGAGAGAGAGAGAGAGAGAGCAGGAGGAGAGAGACATTGAGTGAGAGTGATGCTGCTCCATCCATCGGTGCCTGGTACAGTTGGAGTAAACATAAAATGCTCTTATTGTCCTCTTCTTCTGACTTTTTTTTAAAGGACAAATCTGTAAAATATTTACCAGAGTCGCAATGATTGATCAATTAATCGATTATGTAATTAATTGCCAGCTATTGTGATAATCAATTAATCGGTTTGAATAATTTTTTAAAAGAAAAAAGTCAAAATTCACTGATTTCAACTTCATATATGTGATTTTTTTTCTGCTTTCTTAAGTTGTTTCTGACAATAAACTGAATATTTTGGGGTTGGGGACAAAAACAAGACATTAGAGGATTTCATACTGGGCTTTGGGAAACACTGATCAACATTCTTCACCATTTTCTAACATTTTACAGACCAAACAACTAATTGATTAACCAAAACAATAATCAACTCTGAAAATAATCATTACTTGCAGCCCTAATATTTGCTGTACTAAATCATAAAATGACCACGATATGTCATCAGAAGTTAAGGAAACATACAAGTGGAAATACTCTGACAACAGCACTACAGCTGCCGTGTCCTTTGAAAGTCCCATTCTGGGCTGTTTTAGTTTGCCAGTGTAACGTTAATTAGAGTTAAAATTAATGCACAATGTTTGCTGAACAAGTAAGTGTCTGTTTATGAGTCGTAAGGAATAATTCATAATCTTTTAGAAGGAATAGAAGTTTATAACGGTTAAATTGAGCCATACTGTATGTCAATGGACTATATATATAATATATATATGTATATATTCATTGCAGGACAACAGGCTTAACTTTACACGGACGGACAATAAACAGTCAAACAGCTGATCAACTTATAGCATAGGATTTGTTGATGCTTGTTATTGTCAACTTGCCTGAGCTTCCTCGAGCCTGGGGAGGAGGGGGCAGGAGGAAACAACTCGCTTCAACCATAGATTATATTTTAAATAGGATTTACTTTTTGCAGTACTAATATTTGGATGTGCAGTTGTTACATATTGCTCCTTTAACTGCAGAATTTAATAGAAATAACATCTAATTGTGGTCTATTTAGCAGTTAATTAGTGTCCAGACACAGTTATCATACAGGCTGCAGATAAACAGTCCGTTTCAAAGGAGACAGCACAACAGATGGGCTGCGTTTTTGATTAGTGGGTAGATAGAAGGTTCAGTTTCGAATCTGGTAATATAATTGTTGCCTGTTATTGCCAAGATGAAAGTGTTGCTGTTTCATGGTGGAGCCTTAAATAGCACCACTTTCACTTGCCCTGCGGAGACTGTTAACCAATTAAGGGTGAGATCCAACAAAGATTAGCCATTTAGGAGAGTGGAGTGGAGTATAGCTACAATAATGCTGGTTCGTCAGCAGCCAGCAGGCTGTCTGTGGTGTGAGCTTGCTCAGTCTGTCCTTGCCTTCTGTTACATTTTGCACTACATATTATAACCTCACTCTGAGCACATTATCATTAGCTGCTCTATAATCAAATAATTGCAATAATAAATAATTGTAATAGTATATGTAATTATCCTCAAACTATTTCAGATCAAGAGCCTCTTTGATATCTACATTAGACCACATTTTAGTACGATTTATAATGCAGTGGAACTTTTTCTGCAAAAAAATAAATCTGTATAAACTGGGCTAGTGGTTAAAGGGATAGTTGGTATAATCTGAAGTGGGTAGGTGGTGACAGCACTAGATAAAAACGTCCCATTCGAAGGTAACGAAAATACAACAATTCTAGTTCTCAGGTCATTATACCCAAGTGAAAATATACTATGAATGAATATTGTGTTCCAGATCTGCCAATATCAATATCAGTTTAAGTGTACGCTTAGAATATTTTCACTGCTTAACCAGGTTTTTGCATCAGGAAACCACTGTTACTTAAGCTGAGTATTGCTCTCTTTCATTCAACCAGACTCCTTTAACAAGATCAGTAATTTTACCCCGCAGAAGACGGGAATTGTTGGTCTACGGCTGCCTCAATCTGTGAGTTTGTTTGTGTTATTGTGTGACTTTGGTGAATCCGAATAGTGGTAGAGGCAGTGGTAGAGCAACAACTCTCATGCTCTGCAGCGTAAAATTACTGATTTTTCCAGTGGACTCTAGTTGGTTTTGGAGAGAGCAATATTTAGCTTATTTGATGGGTGATTTAACTTATTCTTCCTGTTGGAGAAGGCTGCAAAGCGGTAAAAATATTCTAAATATAGTGTACACTGGAACTGATATTTGTTCTTTTTAGGTGAGCCATTATTAAATGGCTAAAATACACTTTGTTGTTGGCCCTGTCCACAGCAGTACACTGCTTAGCTCACTACACTGCTACTCTTGTCTGCTTCTCCAAACTGGAGAAACTGTAAGTAACACGCTGACTATAGATAACTACCTCATACAACCCCACTTCAAAAATCAGAACTATCCCTTTAAAACTTTGAATAAAATATATGAACTATATTGAGTAAAAATAACCACATCCACATAGAATTGTATTTATTTTGAGCTGAACCACATTGTACTCTTGTTATAGATTCTGTTTTTGCAGTACAGTATATGGACTACACATGCTGCCCTGTTTCATAATCATCCTGCTGCCCTGCATTTGAAATAACTTTTTCTTTATAGGCCTTGCTAATGTGATCATGCACCACAAATCTAAGGTATAAAAGCTCACTGTACATAGCCCATAGGGATAATTTCAGTTCTCAGGGCAGCAGCGTGCTGTGGTGAGATTGGGTTGGCCCTGAAATCAATGGGCTGATCCCTCTCTGTCCAGCTTCCTGGCTGACATGCTTGACTTTTCATCTCCACGGTCACATAGATTGATGACTTATGACCGAGAATGTATGTTTGCTGACCTCTAGCAAAGTGAGTGACACATAATTAATCCAATCACACAGAAAACTGGAAAGGAAAGGGGAAAGAATGGTTCGGTATCATCGGGGCTTGACTTCAAATCGCCGTTTGACATTTGAATGGGAAGAAAAACACTATATATATGAAGACCGTTCAGAGAGGTGTGTGAGCAGTAATGGATGGAGTTACCACAATTTCCCTGCAAGTACACCAGGTTTTTGAGTGTACATGTTCTTTAATCCTCTGGCTGAAGAATATTTGTGTATAGTAAAGGGACAGTTCACCCCCAAATCAAAAATACACATTTTTCCTCTGAAATCCTCTTCCTCTGAGTTGCAGAGTTCTGGAGATATCGGTCGTAGAGATGTCTGCTTTCTCCTGAATATTGTGGAACTAGATAGCACTGAGCTTGAAGTGCTCAATGCACCAAAAACAAACAAACAAACAAACATTTGAAAAGCTCAAAAGCAATGTCTCTTTCACAAAAACACGATCCAACCTTACCAGGTAGCCACTATGAAAAATTAAGTACTTTAGTACAGATCCGCTAAGTGTCTCGTTATTTGTGGATCTCACCCCACTGCTAGCTGCTGGGTGCTAGTCAGCAGAGTTATTTAGAGAATTTAGAGTTACACAATGTTGCAAGTGAGTTCCTGCAGTATGACCATTTCTCTTTGACACATAGCTATATTGGTATCTTTATGTCAAGTAAATTTAGCGTTATATGCCACGGCAACACACACACACACACCAACAACGAAGCTCACAGAGCAGAACCGCCCGGTTTTGTGTAACAACAAAGCTAATGCAGCTTGTGCTGTTGTAGTACAGTTTCTCTTGACTGTCCGTCAATATCACAATATTAGTCCAACATTAGTAGCCACACTAGCCGTTAACGTAGAGTTAAACATACAAAGTAAACACTAAAGCAGCATAAAACATGGTAAAACTTACAGCTTCTAAGTTTGAAGTTGGATCACAAACAGCGAGTATCGATCATCCCTGAGCTTGAACTGTTACTAGTCCTGGTATTGCATGTTGAATTTTTTTAAGGAACGATTCATTCATTTGCCAAGTGTACAGAAGATGGGCCTAGCCTCATGAAAAAGAGAAAAAACATGAACATAGCAGTTTTTGCTGTTGTTTGTCATCCCCTGCAGTTGTCTTGTCACTAGTGTGGTATCTCAACATTGCAGTTATTGTGACAGCCCTTGTGATATATTTTATAGGAAGAAAATAGTATTTTTGACTTTTGACTTTGTCCCTTTAAAGTATTAATTCTGACAATGATTATAATGTAAAGACATGGACAGGTTGCACCGTGGCTCTCAATCACGGTAGTTCTCATCAATATAAATGACCCACAAAGACACAACATTTCGTGCGTCTCTGATAGGTGGCTCATGCAGGCCATGGTGTACTCTTCAGCCCCTCTCACAGTGTCTTGGGTGCAGACCCTTTCCCTCTCCACATCCAACAGCGGGGTCAGTACATACTAGAAACAAGCCCCTGAGTGGGCCTCTCTGATACACAGTTAATTAAAATTCATTTCTGAGCATGCATTAGCCATGCCCATCTATTTATGGGCGGCTCTCAAATGCAGCCACTACAAAACAGTGCTCTGTAATTAACCCCACCTAATCAGATAGCGCACTAGTGTTGTGTTCCTATTCGTCCTCAGGCACACAGCCATTGGACAGGGGTTTCACAGAGAGGATGAGCCCATTCTATAGTTCAGAATGGCTAAGCAGATTAAAACCTCATATCAAACATGATATTTACAGGCAAGGCTCAGTGGAGAGTGCTCCTTTTATGTGGGATGGGGAGAGGCTTCAGGGCTGGGCTTTTAAAGCCATGTCCCTTAATTGTATTCTGGCTAAGTGGGATGAATGGTGCTTTTTAATCAGACTACTGACGGGGGTTCTGTGTTGTAAAAGTATAGAGATGGTGCCTGATAGTTAAGATGCTGAATGATATGCTTTTAGTCCAGGTTTCCCAGCTTCTAGCAATATTCAAATGCATTCTGGCACTAAGCTGGCACCTGTAAACATCAGTGTGATTTCCCCTGGTGTTTCTGCCTCTGTAGCAACACCAGTTTAGTGAGTAATTGTGCAAAATAACTTATAGTAATGTCATGTTTGCATTGAGTTTAGGCCTGGGCTGACATGTAGTTACTGTTTGTCCATGTGCACTTTGTGTAACATGCAAAGAGAAAAGCATTGCTTGCTACTTGAATGAAGTTTCATTGAAGAGTGAGACCTAGTTTATTTTGTTACTCTGAGATTTAAGGCTCTGCTCCTCCTAGTGGCTGATCCTGGCTATGTTTCCCCCTCAGAGTTGTGTACACAAATGGGTCTGATAGCAGGGGTTTAACACATCACATAATAAATTGTAACCACTTTTATTCTCTTCCTTGTGCAGCTCCTGAGACGGTGGGTAGAAAATAGGAATTATTGGAATCTTTTTGATGTAACCTGACAGGCTCACCATATAGAAAGTAATAGGAAGTGGTATAAGCCCCCCTGTTCACCTAGTCAATTTGAATTTCATGACCAATCAAATGTAGACAAGGTGTCATTTGGTGGGTAGGGAAGAGGGGAGAGTGAATCCCTTTCCCAAACAGTTAATCCAACTTTAATCCTAGTCATTAGGAATTAGACATGCCGAGCTGTCCGGCCGTGCCTCTAAATTACAATCAAACGGTTACCAATTACACAAATTATTGATGGTAGATTCTCTTTTCAACTGCAAATTAAGGCTATTAAGGAAGGCTCCTTTTTAATGCAAAAGTGACTAATTAACCAGCGGATGGGAAATCTGCTGCCCAGATATCAAAAAAGTTCTCAGCACACATTGCAGAAACACAAGGGAACCAATTAGTTTAATTATCAAAACAGCTAATTAAAATTGCACAGTTCCTAATTAGTTCTTTGCTTTTGCCTCTAATTGACAGCATGGAGATAAATGGGCTGCCGATGAAAATGGGGAGAGGAGAAAAACAGGAGAAACTTCGGCGGAATATTTATGCTGACTTTATCTCCGTCTGTGTGGCAGCCCTTGAAAGTGGAAAATTAATGACCTTAATTCCCAAACTGTTTTTCCTCTAACGGTGCTCCCCTCTGTGCTCCTGGTGCACGCTCCTTTGTATGGGCCTGCCACCCTGCCAACTGCTGGAATGGGAAAAAAGGGGTACTTGGGGGTGGGAAGGAGCCACGATTCTCCTCCTAATGTGACAGCTCCCACCTAACAATGGAGAAAGATGAAAGAATGGAGCAGATGTAACCACTGGGAGCGTTGCATCATGGGACTGCAACTCTGTTGCACTTTCTTTAAAGCACTTCTGTCATCTACAGGGGCACTAATTTGTCCCATGAAAAAGAGGGAACTCTGCCGGGACAGAGATAAAAGACATGTGATGGCCCAGAAATACTTTTAATAAGTTTTTAAATTTGAATTTTAGATTGATTAATGTGATGTCTGGAAAGTGAACTTCTCTTCAAACTTTGAATACAAACACAACTGAGAACTTAGACTGGGTTGCAAAGATTAATATCATCTATGATTAGCTTTAGATTTATCAGATTTTTGCAAAACTAGGTTTAAAATGAATAAATCCATATTTAGACAAACAAAATAATGCACTGTTTCCTAGCTAACTAAAAAAATTAGCAAAACATTTGACAGCTAAAAGGTTAAAATGTTAGGCTGCATTATTTACTCGCTAGCTAAAAAGTTAATGAAACAATACAGTGTTTGCTAGCTAACTAAACATGAACAAAAAAGTTTGATTGTTTCCTAGTTAGCTAGAAAGCTAATTAATTGTTATGTACATTGTTTGCTAGCTAGCTAAAAAGTTTGTTAGCCAAGTTAGCCTACTTGTAATAGCTTGGCAAAGAAGCTCTAATTCCTCTTTCGAGGAAAACTTGTTGGCTGAATTATCAACTGAAGTAAAAGAAAGAAGAGACACATAATAGTCTGTCTCTAACTTGAAGAAGTTTGAGGAACTTGATTATTTTTATCAATCCATCTAAAAAATACATTTTAAAATTTAAACCTCCTCAAGAGTTTAAAGTTTTGGTGCAACAGAATTAGATTTTAATCCAGGTTTAGAGTAAAAACTAAACTGTTTTAAAGGGAGGTTTAAATGCAATCTTTCTTAATTTTAAGCCAGTTTAAAAGTTTTGTGCAGCAGAATTCAAAGTTAAACCATCATTCAATCAGGTTTAAAAATGAATCCTGGTTGGAGCAACCCAGCTTTAGTGTTGTATCCTCTGGATTTATTGTTACGTTCTCCTCCTTATTGGTATGATCTGTTTAAAGGTCCTTGAAAATAAAGAAGAAATATAGATCCTGTTAGACAGAAATGCTACACTAGCAAACCTGAACGACAACCATTTAGCTCACTAGACTCTGTGTGTGGAAGCTCTCTCTCTCTGGTGTCTATCCTTCTGGCAGGCATCGTCTCTTTGTCTGTGTTCCTGCAAGGCCAAAACCTTGTCATGTGTAATCCCGTCCCTCTGCCTGCATGCAAGTGACATGCGGGTCCTCTTGGCACATTAGTAGATAACTATCAACTAATCAGTTTACTTTTGGGACTGTGTTAAAATGTAAATTACATTAATGTTCAAATTATGCATCAAACTACGCAGATAGGCCAGGCCAGAGGCCGCATAATGCTAGGATCATTCAGTTAGTGCCTTCTACATGCAGTGTTAATGCACTCTGATTTCCCCTGCTCTGGTTCAAATCAAGTGTGATACGTCAGCCAGTTTGGTGTCTGGGAAACTGGATGAGCTTTGTACGAAGTGGAGGAGAAAGCCTTTTTGCAAAGCTCCATTAAAAGGCGGGGAGATGATAGCCGCCTGTTGGATTTCTTTTGTCTAATTCGGTGGAAAGGACTTTCTGCTTCATGTGCATTTTAACGCTTTACTCACCTCTCGGTCGAGACTGTGTAGATATTAATTTGCTTGTAATCTGTGTGAGTAGGAAAAGATCGCCTGAAGTGCATTCGCCAAACATTCAAAATGTGATTTATCTGAACTCATTCTATCCATTTCAGAATTACACCCTGAAGAGGCAGGTCTGTGCAAAGCCTTGGCCTGCAGGAACTCGCTGCCCATGACTAACAAACACACGTCTACCACTAATTGATTGTCTTGTGTTTTATTTATGGTGCAGTAGTAATTAGCGGACAGCATAATGTAAGCCATTCATTAGCACCTGGCCACCGCTATGGATTTCACTGCTTTGTCTCAGATGCACACATCATTAGGGAGAAACAAAGACTGGAATTTATTAGCGCGGCTTCTTATAAATATTCTTAAAGTCAGTGTGCCTTTAAGGAAGAACACAGGCCTGTAAAACTTTTGTCAGCATTTGCTCACTGACTCCATTTGCTGCAGAATATGTTAAGGAAGAGCAGTATAAATTTAATTTTAATTGTTTTGTACACACGCCAGTGAAAAGGAACTGATTGGATACAGTTCAGAGACAGTATATTAATACGTTATTTTCATATGTTAATTGGTTTGCATAATCTCTCCCTTTGCTTGGTTTGGAAGTACCTGGCATTGAGAAGGGGACTGAAGAGAATAGAAGACTCCAATTTACATAAAACCAGCTCCTCTGAACATTAAATAATAATGCATCTGCAAGCTGAAGGTGTGTTCAGTTAGCAGAAAGCACATTTTTATAATTTATAGTCCAGCTGTTTCAGTGCTTTCGAGTCCATTTTCCTCCCTGCCTGCTTTTAATGAAATCTTGTTACTGGAGAATTGACTGGAGTGAATTGAGATTTTAATCCCATTGACGTTCTACCATGGAAATGCACACTGGTGGGAACTTTTAATGGTGGGCCCTGTAATCAGAAGACACTTGTATTCAGCTCCCTACAATAATGAATCTCATCAAATGTTAAAGCCTGGGCCGCGTGCGAGGGGCTCAAATTTCAAGGTTTTTGACCATCCCCATTTGAGAAATTCCTCGGGGAGTGTGTGATTACTCAAGTTTAGCAGTTTATTGCCTCATCTTTCAATAGCCACTGAAGCACAAAATTCTCATCTAGGTTGCTCTTTTTTTTCTCCACTTGAAGAACAGGCCAATATAGACTGCAGAACAGCTGCTCAGATCCCGAGGAACTGCTGTTGGCACTGCAATGTTATTAGCTGTCACCATCATTGTCCACTCACTGTGTCATTTAAAGAATGAAAACTAAATTCCATGGTAAAAATCACTGGTGGGATTTTAATTGTGAATGTTGTGTGTTTGTAGCAGGGTTTCACTGCAGAAGCACTCTGCACAGCACATTGATTTATTTACACATATAACATGTTACATGGAGGTGAGTGCAAAACAACACATTGTGCAAGTAGGAAAACATCTGAGAAAATAAAATAAATGAGTAAATTTAGAGCTGAAACAATTAATCAATTATGAATTGGTCTGAGTAATTATGTATGAAAAAAAGTCAAAATTCTCTGATTCCAACTAAATGTGATTATTTTGTAGTTTGCTTACCTCTCTTTGACCGTAAACTGAATATATTTGGGTTGTGGACAAAACAAGACATTTGGGGACATCATGTGAGCTTTAGGACACACTGATCAAGATTTTTCACCATTTTCTGATATTTTATGGACCAAACAAATCAAATAATCAAAGAAATTTTGAACAGATTAATCAATAATGAAAATGATTAGTTGCAGCAGCATTTAGAGGTGAGCATGAAACAACACATTGTGTAAGTAAGAGAATGTATGAAAAAATAAAATAAAATAAAATGAACTATTCAATACCTACTTTCTTTAGTCCTCTATGACAATTTTTAACCATTAAACTGAATAACTGAATGACATTTGAGGATGTGACCTTGGGTTTTCAGAAACAGTTACAACATTTGTAACATTTTCTGATATTTGTTTGAAGCAAACAACTAATCGATTAATTGAGAAAATGATGTACAGATGAATCGATGATGAAAATAATTGTTAGTTGCAGCCAAGATTAAATACAAAAATACTTGTGGGTAAGGCAGCTGATTAATGATTAATCTTAGTCTAATCTAGTCTTTCTCAATGTCCAGAGTGACTTCTTCAAATTCCTTTTTTTTGTCCAACCAACAGTCTAAAACCCAAATACTCTTCATTTACTGTCGTAAGCTGAAAACCCTCACATTTAAGAGGCTGTAACCAGCAAATATTTGACAATTATTGCTTGAAAAATGACTGACTGAATTATTAAGTGACTATCAAAATAGTTGGCAATTAATTTTCTTTCGATCGAATAATCAATAATTCGTTGCAGCTCTACTTGTGGGTGTGTAGCTGTTAGGATTCATCCTAAACTTACATTTCCTTACCTCATGTAACCCCTGACATTGGAGCATTGTTACAAAAGTGATTGCACAGAATATAAAGTTGCCATCAAGTGTTTGCACAATTCATGGCCGTTATTTTCAGTCATTATGACACTGCAAGGACAAACCCTCATCCAGCGTCTTAATGAGGATTATTGTCTGCGTGTGGTACAGGGCCTCAGAATTTTAATTGAATATTTAAATAACATCACTTACTAGTCTAGATTAAATATCAACAGAGTCATCACCATAATTTTGGGCACCTCAGAGGCTCGTTATAGCTGAAGGATAAACTGCAGTTTGTTCTACACGTTCGTACACCAGGTTTTCCATTCTTCATGGAGCTGTTTTATTTCCGGCTGTTTCCTCTGAACCTCGGCTCTGGAGGAGGCTCCGGCGGGTCACATGGGTGCGATGGATGTGATGCTGTTTTATATTTGAATGACTAAATGTGACCTTTGAGATTAGAGGAGGAGTTGCTTCTCAGGGGGCTGAAGAGAGTCCCCGCTGCTATGAAGCTCATGTCCCTTTGATCCCTCTGTAATGAGACTAACACCAGGCGTTGTGGTCACTGAACACATTGACACACCACTGGAGAGCCGACAGCTCAACTGCCTGATACTAGAGGCGGCCGTGTGTGTGCGCATGTGTGTCCTCAGGTACAATAGAGCCGGGAGACGTGCAATATATCCTCTGGGATTTACTGTTAGGCTATAACACACTGCTTCATGCAGTAATTTGCCGTTAACATACCGTATGAGTGATGCATGCAAATACACACAGTTTGTCATGCCAATTAACATGTCTCATAGGGCAGTACCACTCATGATTAGACACACCAAGACATCTCATATTCTGCAAACAAGGAAAGTTAAAGGGATAGTCCGGATTTTTTTTGTAGTGGGGTTATATGAGGTACTTATTCATAGTCAGTGTGTTAGCTACAGTAGGCGGTCTGCAAACCCCCAGTTTGTAGAAGCAGCAGGAGTACAAGGAGCCAAGCACTGAACTTCTGTGGACAGCGTCAGAAGGAAAACCTCAAAAAAAAAAAGTCTACACCATTTTCTGAATACTTTAACCACGTCAGACAGCCTTTTCAGACAGGAAACTGCTCTTATATAAGCCAAATTTTTGCTCCATATAACCAACCAACTTCTTTGGCAAATTTAGTGATTTTACCACACAGAAGATGGGATTTCTTGGTCCACTGCTGCCTGGTTAGTTTGTTTGTGTTCTTATGTGACTTCAGTGAATCTGAACTAACCTATAATACGCTAAAGTCACATTATAATCCTGACTAACTAACCAATGGAGGCAGCAGTAGACCAGCAGCTCCTGTGTTTCTGCGAGGTAAAATTAGTTTTTTTTCCAAAACAGTCTGGTAGCTTTGGAGAGAGCAGTATTTTACATAACGGCAGTTTCATGTCAGAAAAGGCTGTCTAAAAGCCAGATAAAGTGGTGAAAATATTCTAAATATAGTGTACACTTACACCTTGGTTCCACATGTCTGGGACGCAGTTTTGATCCATCCTCCACATGGCTTCATGCCCCACCAGCAGCTTTTCAGAAGGTGAGCGTTTGGCCTGCCTGATTTTGTTGACCTTTGTCATTTTTCCTTGCTTTTTGTGCTTCTACCATGAGTAAGTAAGCTTTGTAGTTAAATGTCATGTAAAACAACAATAAAGGTGTGTTTCTAGTTTTTCACGTCGCACAAACGTGTTATTAACCAGCATGCCAAATTGTTTCAGTGTCAAACACCACTACAACCTGAAAACAACACTCCATCTAGCAGCTTTATTGGGCATGTCCAGACATTTGTTTTAAGCCACCAGAGTCCAAGGACGGTGACAAGATGGTATTTTTTTCTTCTGTGATGGGTTGTTCTAACTGAAGTGAGCTGAGGTGAAGTGCTGGGCTGATTTGGACTGAGAGTCACTGAGGCTACGTTCATAACTGACCGTTAGGGAGGGGGAGGTGATGTTGTTCATGTGTCAGTTCGTGGGTCTTATAAAGTGTGGGGGGACCATGGCTCCGGCACATTACCATGCCGTGTTTCAGGTCTACCCAAAAAATCCTGAATACAGAAACTGTGAACAACAGTTTAACGTTCAAGCTCCAGAATTCAGTACTACATAGTTCTCAGCCTTTTCATGTTTTCAGCTACTATGTTCTAACATGCATAATGTGTTTTGAAGAAAAGTTAATTAGGGACGCAGCCAGAGGTAATGCAACAGTTAATAATGTGTAGTAAGCTAGGGCCAATAAGTACCTCATACAACCTCACTTCAGAAACTCTGAAATATCCCTTAAATCAGCTAAAAAAAGAAAAGGTTTTCGAATCTTTTTGGGTTGACCTAACTAAAGTTTCCAGTTGCTGTGATGCCACACATTCAAGTCCGAGGGCACTCTCACTGACCTGAACGAGACTCTGGTGAAGCCCAGTTCTCAGAGACATCTTCAGAGATCCACTGAAGATCAATCATGACCGGACCCGTCCCCACGAGACCCTTAGTAACAGCCACTGATTGCTTTCTGCTGTGCAGGCCGTTAAGTGGAGTCTGGCAATGGGCTCCTGGACAACACTTAACAATCAATCAGAGGGCACAACCACTTCTCATTGCATGCCGGTTCTTCCCCTGCATTACACACAAACAATAATTCAGGTGGACACAAGTGACACTTAAGAATCACGGCCAGAGTATGCCCCATGATTTAGCTGGAGAGGGATACGCCGGACTGAAGACAGAAACTTGAGTTGCGGGATTTACATAAACCCACTGATTGAGGACTTTGGTGAGTTTTCCCCCAGTGTCATTCGGACAATACTGTAAGGATGTGACAGTATGCATTTGATGTGTGTCCTGTGACTTTATTCTTTGTCTTTGACTCTCTAAGAGTTCTTAGTTGTTTGACTTGACAGTGTTCATCAACAGGCTTGGGGAGAAATGGATTGCATGTCATGGGATTACATAATTAGGACACAAAATAAGTAATTGTAATCTGTTTTAGCTACACAAATAATGGACTCACATTACAGATACATTTTGTAAAAATGAGGACTATTTGGCAGGATTACAACTTTATAATACATTTTAAAATGAAGAATAATATATTACCAATGCAACACTTCATGAGTCTATCAACACCATTTAGTGAAAACAGCTAATCTTACAGTCCACAGTTCATTATTATGGCCTCTAGTGAGAAAATGTTTTCGCTAGGAGGAAATTTCAGCTTTATTTTGTCTCAGAAAAGGGAAACAGCATCAGAGTACAGTGAAGTTCTGACTTCCAGCTGTGAAATTGCTGTCATTATTAAGTCACTCAACATCTAATTTAAAGAAACATTTTAAGTAAGACCAGCAGCTAATGTTAGCTACACAGACCAACTGCTAATGTTAACTACATAAACCAACTGCTTACATTACATACACACATATACTGCTATTAATCTTAATGTGTAATTCACACATAACAATCATGAGAGTCATATCTGGACAAACAATTAATAAACCTCCAACAAACATTAAACATATTAGGCTAAACATTTTCATTATATTTGGTATTGAGGTAAACTGATGGAAAATAATCGAGTTATATTATAATGCTGTGATACTTGGATGAGGTTACTGGCTACATTTTCAACTGCTAACATTGCCTACCCAAGCCACTCGCTAACGTTAGCCACACAGAAATCCAGTGAGCTAGCTAACCTGTCAGTACGACTACTATTACTACCACTACAACTACTACTGAAAAATATAGGGACTGTAGAGAGTGGTGATGGCATGTGGGTAAAAACACAAACTCCAGGTTGGAATAAGTTCATAAGTTTGAGTGTGAAAGATGAATAGTATAGTTAACAAATTATCTTTAAATGCATATATACTGCTTTTTATCTAAACGTGTATTCACACATAACAATCATATCTGGACAAACATTAATAAACCTACAACAAACATAAACACAAACATATTAGGCTAAACAATTTCACCACATTTGGTATTGAGGTAATCTGAAAGTAATCAAGTCATTTTATAATATTTTGATACTTTGTGGTTACTGACTACATTTTAAACAAGTTTTCAATGATTATCCTGGAATGCATTTTTAAAGTAACCCTCCGACCCTGCTCACCAATATTTCCCTGTTTTTATTGTCTCAAAGCCTCACAACAGCATCAAGGTTATGAAACAGATTTGGAGAACCTTCCCTGTGAGATTCCATTTCACTATTTTCTAAATACATTATCGGCCTTTTGAAGTATCCTGTTACAAACAACTTGGGCCTTTTGTCAGACTAGCTTCTCTCCAAGGACAAAACACGCAAAAGTTAGGAAATAAAATATAAACATCATGAAAATAGGGCCAAGGCTGTTTAGTGCTCTCTGTCTTACCAGTGTAACTAGATATGCAGAAGAAAATCTGCCACAAAAGCCTGGACTTAAAGTTTGCCTATTGATTAAGGATTCCATTGACTTAATGAACCTTAAACCCTCCATCAGATGACTAGCCAATATATGCTCTAATCTCTAAAACGGATGTCTGGCTGTGGTTCCTTTTAAATGAATTGATCTACTCAGCTCTCCCCAAATGGGGAAATGGGCAAGTATTGATATGATTCCTGACTCAGTGATGGATGTGTGTGATGGTAAAACACGAGCTACATGGGCCAGCGTGTGCTGTGGGGTAAGCAGAAATTCAGAAAACAGCTTTACCGGAGCTCTTCAAAGACAAAGCAATATCATTTGTGTCACTGCCAATACTCAGCCCACCTGTTTGTTGCCTTGTTTTTAGAGGGAAAAAAAAGCTCTAACATACAAAGTAACGCTGCTTTGGACATAAAGGCTTTTGAATATTTTCATGTCAAGAATAATTATCTATGCTGGTTTAAATGTTTGTGAAATTATTGGTTGCACTTTATTTTACAGTACACTAACAAGACGATACAAGCTGTACTTTGTATCAAATCAGACAAAAAGTAGAAATAATATTTTCTGTAGTGTAACCTAAAGTGTATTATTTTCCACTGTAAGGCCATTATTCGTTATGCCCTTTCCGGTGGACCACCATGGGACCTAACTTTGGAAAAAATATAAATTGTAGTCAGTGGCGACAGAGAAACTATTCTCTGATCCTGTTTGAATTGTGCCATGAATCACATGTATATTTGTCAGTTTAAAGGATAATTTTACAAGTCAAGAAAGTCGCAGTTTATTGTAAAACTGTTGGAGCATCAGACTGTGAAGATACGTAATTAGATAAACTGCACACCCAGAAGTCATCTGAGTGATATCATGATTGTCTCCTCCCAAAAGCTAACGTTAGCCGCTGAAGCTGTGATGCCTGTTTGTCTCCATACTGGGATTTATTCACACAACAGTGGGTTTTAGTTTGTTTTGTTTTTTTCACTTCAGCTGATTAAAACACCAGGAGTCGCTGGATAAAACACTTCAGATAAGATAACATTATAAGAGAAAGCCATATTATTATTGATGACATGTATTGTGCGAGACGAGAGATGTAGTTCACCGAGCCATTTCATGCTAAACTAAACTACCACAAATTGCAACTTTCTTGACTTGTAAAAATATCTTTTAAATTGTCAAACAACTCGTGTAATTCATGGCACAGTTCAGACGGGACCAAAAAGATTTTTATTTGTCTTTCGCCATAGACCACCATTTACATTAAAGTTAGTTTCCACGGGGCACACCAGGAGGGACATGACTTTGCCTCTCTATGAGGGACACAAAACAACAATCCTGTACTGTGGACTGCTGTTACTTGTGACACACTGTCTTTGTCTGGTCCTGCACGGTTGGCAGAGTAACCAAGATCAAATCACATTATCTGCCTACAGTATAACAACAAGTCTGTGCGGTCACCCATTGAATATTCTATTACCTCTATAATGTTGACCTTTACTCAGTAGATCTCTAGCAGATGTGTGATTTCACTTTAGTTTACTGTACAGTTCCTGTTGTAATGTGTCCCAAACACCCTCTAATAAAGTATAATATTGATCTAATAAAGGAAGAAAATTTCTATTTCTAGTTTTCATGTAATTTGATACAAAGTACAGCTTGTTACGTCTTATTAGTGCCCTGTTGGATCTATGCTGTATAATTAGGGAATATTAGAGTTTGTTTACTGTCTAAAAAAATTACATATTATTCCTAATATTTTTTTTTCTTTTGACTCATTTGATACAAACTGCAGCTAGTGAATTCATGTTAGTGTGCTGTAAAGTAAAGTGTGACCAAATTATTCAATGGTTTGCCTTTGTTTTTCATTGATTTTAATTGATTTTTACTCCACTTTCAGCTGTGTGTCATGCCAGGTTGTATATATTTTAGCAAAGAAGGGCCATTTTTACTGAAAGTCATTTGAAGGCTAAAATCCATCTCTGCTGTGAAGTAAAGCAATCACAGCAAGCTTCACGAGAGCATCACAATGGTTTTGTGTGATGTTCAGACTGCATGGCAAATATTTATCTAAGTCAGATTACACCCAAGGGAGACGGAGATGTCTGCATCCCTCCAGCCCGCCGTTGTTTCACTGCTGAGAGAAATGCATGGGGCGATTGTTTTGGCAGAGGTTACAACTTCTAACTGTTCACTTCCCACAACAGAAAGCCATTGTTCGGTCTCTCCAGGATAATAAGCGTGAGTGCCATGAATAATCACCAGTGTGTCAACTAGCTGTATTGTGATCTTCAGCACTGGTGAGCCTCAGATGGCATCAAATAATTTTGTCTGTCTTCCCTGTGAAAAGCTACGCAGCTACAAATGTTTGATGTCCCTGCAGTTCATTTCAATAGCAGAAAGGCATTTTGAGAAAATGGAAACAACCTATTTCTTCCTCTGATCTTCTCCTGAACATGCTTGTCAAAAATGTTCAACTTTTCTTTGACATACAATAATGAGTCAGCTGCACAGGTCAAAGGCCCTCATAATTTGAGCTCTTATTTTATCAACTCATTTCTTGTCACTAACTACCACGATGAGGGCAGAAATAATAAATCAAAAACACATTTCCAAAGATCTGAAGATTGCATTGTAAATGTCAGTCTGGAAGGAAATTGTAATTAGGGAGAGGAAATTGTCTCGGTGAAGCACTTGAATTTTAAAATGAACCAAAATGAACCATCGAATTATGTAAACATTTAATTATAGACCAATTTTCTGACTGCTCCTTGTCTGTCCTTGTTGTCAGACCCTTGTTCTCTGCTCGTCACCGGAGCTATTGAAGGGTTCAGGTAGAAAACACACAACCAGGATAATTATCTTATCTTGTATATCTCACTCTGCCTTTGACTTGACACACGCTTGACTGATCACTGAAAAACATTTCAACATACATTTTTTACCTTTGTTTTTATACTTTTAACTAACCTGTGAATGTATTTTAAGTTAATAGCACAAATCACAGTGTACCATATAATTTGTAAGCCTGGTGTTCTAGTAACAAGTCGATCCTGCTAAGGCCTGCTGCTTGGTCATCCTGCTGGTCTTCAAATTCTAACCAGCAAACTTCTGCCATTAAAGAAAATTTGGCTACCACATAGACCCGGCTTATCCCTTTTAAAATTTGGGGTCTGTGACCAATTGCCCCCTGGTCTTTGTTGATAATTGGTTCATTGGTCTGTAATGCCCTCTCTTCTGCAGCTTTCAAAAACACACTATCCATCAGTGTTTTAAAGTATCACATTAGAAAAGGTGCTGTTTTTTTTTTTTTTTTTTTTTTTTTTTTTTTTTTTTTGAAAAAAGAGTTATTGCACGTAATGGGAGATGGACACAGTTATATATGTAATAATTTATGACATAGAAAAAATTTAAAATTTAACCCACATGCTTTGATGTAACCCTCCTCACATTAATACATAAAACAAACAGCAAAGTCATCTTTCGCTACATTGTTTTTCATGATTTTAAGTTTGACTGGTGGCTCTTTTAATTCTGCCATCTTGTTGTCCCCTCTTCTTCTGCAATGATTTATAGGGTTGCATATCGGGATTTTCAAAACTCTGATACCAGTTTTGCTCATCGATATCATTTCTTAACGATTCTCTGTTCAGATCCGTTAAATGTCCTCCTGCATTTTTCACAGCAGAGCTGTTTGAAACACCACTTAACATGGACAAATGTGACCACCGGAAACATTGACCTAAGCTAACCTAAGCTAGATGACAGTAACAACAGTGGTCTCTTTTCTGGTTTCTTGAATAATTTGTGGTTTACTTAGGCTACATTACTGTGACAACAGAAAGTATCGTGCTCTTGTAAAACATTTAGTAGCATAGTATTTGTTAAATTGAGGTGATTATTACGAGACTCGCACAATTTGTGCTATTCACCTACTAGTCAAGAAACTTAGCTGCAGCGGAGTAGGCTACTGGAAAATAATGCTAGACACATGATTTAAAAAGACAGATGTATTAGGAGATGGGAAGACATGCATGTATATCTATAGGTGCAGACAGATAGCCACGTCGATATACAGTAGGTGTTTGTGGTAGGTGGTTTAATTTGAAACTAATGCAAGTGACATTTGCGTAGGAATCAATAAGCAGAATCAAAATTAAAATTTCTTAATGATGCCTCTGGAATTGTAATTTTGTAATCGATTCTTATTTGGAATCAGTTGGTTGATGCCCAACCCTAATAGTATAATGGTTTTAGGACTGGAGAACTGGTGTCAGTTCAGTTATCTCGATTAACCAACTCCTAATAATTGCACACAACAGTAGTGGAGAAAAACATTCAGAAGCATTTTCTTTTGCAGATTTACTCAAAATCCAAGCAAGTAGAGTCAAACATTAACATGCATGCTAGATAATAGCCATTGTGAACATTGTAGCATAGTGAATTTCTTGCAGATCTTTCCGATTACAACTGTAATAGTAGTCTGACCGCACCTTTGTAGAACTTGAAGTATGTATGTACAGCACTTTCTCACCACTCTAATCTCTATAATTTTGACCGTATATTAGGGGTGGCACGACCCACTTGGCACTCACAAATTTAGCAGTTTGTGAAGTGGCAATGTGAAAAGGCAAAAGTCATAGAACTACAGTTACAGTGAACAGTCTCTTTATGGGCTTAGGGGGGTAAAACATGACACTTGCAGCTCTTGCTGTGACACCAGCATGACATAAAATCAACATGAACTCATTACATAGGAACAGGTGCCTTTCCGACCCCTGTTGTGATGGAGGATGGGAAGGCAAAATACTGTTCTCCAAGCTTGGTTAAGCCTACGCAGTACAGAGGTAGAAAAACAACCTAGCAACTAAAATTAGCCAAGTACACACAAAGTCTAACCCTGAAAACCTTTGTTGACTCCCAGATTGTTTAGCAAGTTAGAGGACCATCACTCATGCAGGGTCACACAAATAATATTGATCTCATGTCCCGTCCACAAGAGCCACCACACCCTACCTATTGTCCACCAACTCAAGGGAAAAAACAGAGGGCCAACGTGACTTTGACTTGTTAATAATGACTTCAACACTTTCACATATTTGCGAGGCACTGTGTACATTTCTGCCACGGCAACGTTTTGATTATTCCAACTTTCACTAATCCACTAATGCATCACAGTATGTGCCTGCCAGCCAAAGGTGTTTGAAACTGAATCAAAACACAAAGCTGTGTTACTGCTTCCATTGGATCTGTACCATACGTTACAGCCTTTGGTCTCAGGGAGTTCGAAGACCTCAGGCTAAATGGAAGAACTGTCATGCAAGTCCAATCCCTTTCCATCAGGAGCCTGTCTGTAAACACAGACATAGGTGGACACTCTCTCAGTGGACCAGACTGGGCAGACTGCTGGGGAAAGGGTCACGCTGTGATACATGTGACATTTGGGGTCCAACCCCAGATGCTGCAAACGTATCTGCATGCACCTCATACTGTATACAGAGACCCAAGAGACTCAGTGAGTGAGCTGCTGCCAAAAGCTGTCATTGTTGTGCATCTGGACGTAGAGGATCTGGCATTTAGAGAGGCAGAAATCAGCTCCACTCCTCGATACAGCACCTGCTTGATGAGGGAGCTCCTCTTCTGTTTCTTACCTGGTGAGGTGCAGCATCAACTGTGCTGTGTGGAACATAGCTGACTCTGATGACCAGGCCAAAATAATCTTAAGAAGACCCCTCGTATCCTTGGCAGAAACCTTGGCACCCAGAAAGTAGCTTAAAAGCAGCGTGCTGTATTTTTAAGCCACTCCCTAGAAAGCTGCACAGAGGAACTTTTCATCTCAGGGCACCACTGCAACTTAAAAATAAACATCTTTCAAGTCTATAGTGGTGGACCACCTGGCTGAGCGAGCTTTAGTAGTTTTTTTAGTGTGAGTGAGCAGGAGGGCATACATGTACTGTGAGCATTCAACAGATGTTAATCCAGCATGGGTCTGGTGCCCTGTTTTGATGGGAATCAGGAAATAGCCAGTCCAGAGTGATCTCTCGCTGCTTTCCATTGGAACTGTTGACATAACCTCCTCAAGCAGCAATTCCTAAATTTCACTGAGAGGAGCATTCATTTCTTTTTGATAAACTCCTTTAGAACATTGAAATGATGCAAGACCCACTGAGACTGGAGGGAGAAGCCATGATGTTGTGGTACATCTATCATGTTAGCTTGCAGCATCGGCATCACTCCTGACAAAACTGTTACAGTGGTGGAAAAGAGGAACAAATAGATAATCCCTCAGAATGATAACCACTGCAGGTTTACAAATTTATAATTCATAAGATTGCTTTCAGGTGAACAATTACCAGTAATTGCTTCCAAATAATCAAATTATCCTCATTTTATTTGTTTGTTTGTTTTCCCCTGCTAGCAAAGTAAGATACTGCTTGATATGTGAAAATACCAGTGCACTATTACTGTTGCCACTGTAAACCAAGAATAGAGGCCTGTACTACAAAGCAAGTTCAACATACCCAGGATATCTTTTTGTTATCTGGCTTCACTAAGCCTAACAACTGCAGTCACGCTAAGCATTCACATGACAGTGGTTATCAGCCCAGTAAGTCAACCTAGCTTCCCCAAACAATCTATGAGCGTGTTACATAAAAGAGACTATGTTTGCAGACTACACCAAGCGTGAACATGGACAAGTCTACTTCCAGCAGGGAAGCATGTTTTACAAATGAAGAGAAAACTGTAATATTAGACAAATAAGACAAAGTTAAACACATAATCCAGGCTTAAAGCAACACAGCTGACAAATACAGAAAGGACAGCTGTCAACAAAATTTGCAGATTGTATGAATGCATATGTTATTAGACTTATATAATATCACTGCCTCATTAGGGCATGAGTGGATGTAATTACGTATTCCTTTAAATTAGTGCGTTGTTTAGATTCATTCTTATGACATGTATTACAATCTTAGCCTTTTTCTTTCAGCTTCAACATAATAATAATAATAGTAATAATAATAATAATAATAATAATAATAATAATAATAATAATAACAACATTATTAATAATAATAATAATTATTATTATTATTATTATTATTATTCAAAGCAGTAAGAAGGCTTACTGGCTACTAATGGGGCAATTGATTGATCAGTAGTAGGGCTGGTAATGATTAATCATTAAATTGCTGTTTAAGAATTAAGCTGTTTAAAAATGTATTAATTGATAATTAATTGATAGTCTAGAAATAGCTGTAATTGTGCCTGATTTGACATTGTTTGGTCTGTCAGAGGCATTCATTAAAAAAGCAAACTTAAACTTACAAAAAGAAAAATTAGTAAAAAATGAAAATGAAAAAAGTGTGTTATTAATTATTAATGATTAAATGATTGTTGGTCTTTTAAACTATTGATTAAGGAAAATGCACAAAATTTACAACCCTTGTCAGAAGGTGATGGTTTTATACATGTTGATCTGTTATCTTGAATACAACCTGCTCTGGAGCAGGTCAGGGGTAACTAACTTGCAGCATATCTTACCATGGCAATTAATGAAATGAACCACCATCGTAACCCTGACAACCCAGGGTTAAACCGGAAGTTACCCCACTAACCCCAAATCCTGCTTTGTAATGCAGACTTCCAGTGCAACAGGCCCAGTAAGCCTCTTGTTTCTCAACAGAGCATGGAGAGCATCCTCAATCATGGCTAATGTGTTTGTGTACAGTTCCCCATCATATCTATTAACAATTTAATTAATACCAGCTTGTAATGAGTAAATAAATCAAGTCATAATTATATTTCTGAAAAAAAAAAATCACAAAAATGTAGAAGTCAAAATTAAGTATCCAAGGTAATGTACTTAGTGTAAAAGACAGAACTAAGCTTTTATTTGTAAGCATACACAGAGTATTACATTATATACACACTGTATGGATGTCCCAAGCTGCTCCGTGTGTGTGTGTGTGTGTGTGTGTGTGTGTGTGTGTGTGTGCGCGCGTGTGTGCGCGTGTGTGCGTGTGTGTGTGTTTTCCAGTGAGGGTATGGGGAGGTACAAGCCCTGTTCACAGTGATGTCACGCAGCCTCTCCGCAGACTGGCTGAGTAAGAGGAACAACAGAATTTCAACTGGAGAGATCAATTATAGATAGAAGAAAATGAATGGGAAAAGTAATTTAATAAATTATTGACTTGATGTCTTATATCATGTACAAAAGCAAATGAAAAATTAGATTGTGCGTTTGGATGAAGTTGGATTTAAAGAGCTTCAAAATTATATTTAATTAGACAAAGAAAAAAATGTGTCATGGGTATATGAAGTTTCACTGGGAAGGATAAATTAATGATTGCATTTGCGGCAATAGCAAATGATGTGCCAACGAAGAGTGTGACTGTCTGGAAAGGCAAGGACGAGGTGGGGGTGGCATTTGAAAGAGTCAACACCACAGTGGTCTTCTGTCTTCCCTCTTTCCCATTAGATGGACAGATTGGAGGGAGTGTTTCACTTCTCTGTGGACCCTCTACTGTTAACGCTTTACTAGCTGCTAATACAGTAATACAACCACTGTAAAAGATGCTAGCTTAGCATGTTGCACATACAAATACAAATGGGTGACAAATTAATCAAACCAACAAACTGTCAGCATGAGTCGCTTTATATATCGTACAAGTCTCTGAAGTCCAGAGTTATGTGTTATGGTGATGTCATGTATGAATAAGAGGTGCACAGAGACATCATTATTTGTACCTGTAGTTTATACCTGACGTCACGTTATTACATAATATTGGTTATGAAATATATTTCCACAACTTCATTACTATACTTTAAATCTATTTTCTTTCTCTTGTTTTATTTATAACTAAACTAAGTTGGATGAACTGTCTGACGCCCACCACCTCCTCTTAAACTGGGGGATATTAAAAAATCAGGAAATATCCTTCAGTTGAAAGAAATGATCTTGGTGCATTCATTCAGTGATTGATTAAGGTAGATTTTTTAAGTATGCCAAGGTAATCAAGGAGCTGACTTTTTCTGAATAATAATGAGCAACTTCGGATTGAAGAAATGTTTTCATTGCATTATTTGTGCTTTCCTGAATAACGTATTTGGATTCGGGCGCATCTCTAATATGTATTAGGTTTGGGCGATAATTTAAAATTTTCAGACTGGCCACTGTCTGCCTATCAATTGGCAATATGCAGGTGCAGGTATGTGTGCCCCCACCTCCCATCCTCCCAAGGTCCAATTGGGAAAGGTGGGCTAGTGGCAAGTTTGCTACGCTCTGTGCACAATGTATGTTTGCTACAGCCAACAAATAAACCAAATAAAGTCACAAAGTGTCAAGAAAAGAAATATTTTGGGCGGATGTTTAGCTCAATTGGTAGGGCATCCAACCCATGTATGGAGGCTGTTCGTCCTCTGCAGCGGCCGCTGGTTCGACTCCCGCCTGCGGCCCTTGGCTGCGTTTCATCCCCCCTCTCTCTCTGCCCTGTTTCCTGTCTACTCTCCAGCTGTCCTGTCAAATAAAGGCAAAAATAACTTAAAAAAAGAAAAGAAATATTTTTACACCTTTTTTATTAAATAGAAAAATACAACTATGCACCTTCTGAATTCAAGTTTCTCTCTTTTACCAAACTAAGAGGCATTTAGCTGCCTTGTAACTCATCTTAAAACACACTTCATTCCAACGTGACAGAAAAACAAAACAAAATTCACCTAAATCATCTTGGTTAGTCTTTGCACTGTTCCAGCAATCAACAGTCTTGGTTTGGTCAAAATCAATCCTTTATTCATCACATTTGTTGTGAAAATATTCTGGCTCTTCATGTAAAGAAAAATCATAGGGAGTGGTGCACAAGGTCAAAAAAGTATTGTCGGTGATATAAAAATGAAAAATCAGGGGCTCCTCAAGGATAGTAGGCCAGTAGTTAGATAGAAATAAAACGCTCAATCAGTGAGTGAATAAAAGATTTTTATCTTTATATTCACAATCAAGGTGCTTCAGATTTTTCCTGATTGCCAACCAATACTTTGAACTTCCATTAGACCTTTGTTTTATTGTTTTATTTCTACCTAGTACAGTATATGTTTGTTATGGCCACAGAGAAATGTTCACATGGAAAATAAAAAAAAATACTTGTGTCTGAGGCAAGGAGGTATGCACAACAACTCTGCCAGCATTTGATGTAAAAGTCTATATAATCTTAAATATTGAGAAGAAGTGTTGATAAAAACACAGTTTATAGTTCATTGCATCCATTTTGTCTAATATAAAGAATGGCATTGAGCTTTGTGGGTTTGGATTTGGCATGAACTTTATTTTACACTGTTGTTTTATTATTCCAAAGGACTTGTTCAATGCTGAATTAAACATTGGTTTCAGGACTTAAAAAGCCGATATGCTGGCTCGCACAGCAGCCCCAGGAAAGTAAATACAGATTGTAATTAGATGGAGAAACTTTAAAGTTGGATTTCACTCTCTCCTTTGCATGAACTGTGATGTGGTGAAGCCATGGGACAAATAAGGGGGAGAGGGGAGGAGCAGCAGTGGGAGAAAAGAGAGAGAAGGGGGGAGAATAAAGACTAATTTATGTGTGAGCTTCCAATGCCATCTCTGGGACGCTGTTTCCCCTTAGACTCTGTGTCCTGGCGTCTGGAGAGGCAGAATGCAAATGGAGCAGGTTTCTAGGTGAGGTTGGGCACAGTCACAGGCCCATGTTGGGACCCGCTTATGCAGTTGCTAAACAAGTGTTCTTTGTCATGCTGGGCCCCTGGGGTTGAGCCAAACGAATCCTATCATCTGCAGTGTTGTGTTACTTAAGCAAAAATACTCAAGTTTGCAGCCACTATTTATAAGATGAAAGACCCTCTTCAGGGAATGTCAGAATTAGTTGTTTTTTTTCCCCAATTAATTTGTGTTGTGAGTATAGTTTCATAGTCCCTGCATGGGCTCCCCAGTGGATTGGTTTGGTGTGCTGTGTCTGCGCTCGATAGTCAATGTGTCAAAACTCAAGGAATAAGGGACCGGTTACCAGCTTTGTTTTGTTTGCTGCTGTGAACCCGCTTCAAGAAGCACAGATGATTCCCAAATAACAGAAACCGTCCTTAGTAGAATGTGGATTATTCATTATCCCTACCAGGGGTAAGCAATTGCATGCACGTAGGCGTGATCACTGCTTGTCCGCAGCTAATCTCAAATACTGCTGGACCAATCAGCCTATTTGTTGTACACATTCAAGACTGAATGCCGAAGGACCTCTGTGATTCAGAATTCTTGAAAAACCTTTAAAAACCCTTTTTTATTCCTCCATGCCAGCCACAGCCATGGAAACAAGCAGTATGTTTTCACAACATATTTCAAGAACACCTTGAGGGAATTTCTTCTAACATGGTACAAATGTTCAGTTAGACTGATTAGATTTCATTGGTTAAAGGTCACTGCAGGAGCCATGTATTTGATTTCCGTTTAATGTGTAATAAGTCCCCCAAACACTAGGGGGTAGTAGATTTAAGGTAGCGCCATCAAACACAGGTGTTGGGACTTGGGAGAAAGCAAACAGTTTTGTGAGGTCTGGTTAATGTTGGTGGAAGTTGGCAAATCTCTGCTGGTCGCTTCTGGCAGTTGTGCTGGTATTGCAGTAGGTGCTTCATCATCTGTTGCCTAGTGGAGAACTGCACTCTAATGAGTGCACTCTTTTTTTTTTAGTTTGCTTCTGTTTTTTGGGTCTTATTGCATTGTGCTTTCTCAGCCACCATAGACAACACTTTCCTACCACTATCTCATAAGCTACTAAAGCAATCTTGTTCCCATGAGTTACTAAGTTAAAGTCACAATATGGGCATGCAATAACCACAAATGTCACCAGAGCCATGCAATAATGCAAAAATAATAATAAAAACAACCTCTTGTAGAAGATGGCTGATCATGATGGGTGTACTACTTCAGACTATACCACTGAGTATCAGTAAATATCAATGAATTGACAGCCTGTTTGCACATGTTGATACGTGACAGTCATGTTGGTGGATGAAATAAAAATACATGTCGTTGGCTGAACTTTGCAAATCTCTGTTTGTTGCATCTGTCTGTTGTGGTGGCATTGCAGTAGGTGCTTCATCATCTCTTGCCTGGCAGGGATTTGCAGTCTACTGAGTGCACTCTTCTAGTTTCCCTGTGGATTTGTTTTAAAGAGAGAACATCCATGTCATCTAATGTGTTTCTCCCTCTCTCCCCCCGCCTTTGCTAATCTAATAAATGCTTACACACTGACTAATACTAGGCCAGAGTCCTTGATGAATTAAGAAACACTGTGTTGACTAATTGACAAAATCATTGAAAAGTAAAGATAAAATCCTCACTGTAATTGAATGTGAAGCATCATTTATCTATAGATTTGTACCAGACTACTTTATTGGATTGCTTTCCCGCGCCTGAAATATGCTTCAGCAAATTGACCTAAATTCTCGTGGGGAACATAAAAATCAGCTAAATTTACTTTAAATATACTTCTTTCAAATCCACCATGTGAAGTTTTACAATACGCCCTCTCTAATCATGGAAGTTCAGTACTTAAATCTCTTACTCCTCATTGTGGAGAGCTGCATGTCGTCAGGCATTGCTGCAGCCCTGGAACAGAATAAGGTGCTAATAAAAAATGTGTGACTCTACTAATGAATCTGATTCTGCAATTCTGCAACTCAAGCTCTTAATTATCATAAGACATTCGCTAATGTGCTCATTCAAATGGGAAACACTTTGCTTGGAATAAACTGCATGGCTTAATGACTTGAGAAAAGAGCTTGATGACATCCTGCTCTCTTATCAACACTTCCCAAAGGCTGGCACAAGAGATGGTGGGTGGATATGATCAAACTGGCCCATAAATGAAACCACTAAATATTCATTGGCGTCTAATATGGTCACAGAGTCACCGAGACGGAGCATTTTTCAGTCCACGTTTAGTATTTTTATGCATTGATCTGCATTTGAGGGGTGACCAAGACAACCAGAAATGGTAGTCACTCTTGAGATGTGAGGGTGAGGAAGTGATGCCATCGCTCTTTGTTCTAACATCTGCTCGTGAAAAGAGGAAAAAAAAAAAATAGAAGCATTACAGGATATTTTCAAGCGCCTTTTGCACCAAGTCTAAAATAGGTCTACTTTGACAACCAACATCAAAGTAAGTCATTATGGCTGTATATGATCCATCCATTAGCTGCACACTCCACTTTTGTAGCATTAATTGCTCTTTACGTGTGTGTATACACATGCATGCTTGTGTGTGTGTGCACATTTGCTAACGTGTATATGTGAGTGGTGTATATGTGTGTGCCCACACACACTCACACAGCCTGTTCAGACAAGTAGAGGTGTAAAATTAAATCCCCCAGTGCAGTTGCATGCAGATGATGTGCTTCAATGGCCTAGCTGCTCTTTGCACCATTGTAATTGAATAACCTACAGAAAAGTCATCACATTCCCACTTTGCTATTCCCTCTCTGTGTAACATGTAAAAAGTCCTCTTGTAACTACCTGGTAGAGCAACCCATCAACAGCTGTTAGAGCTGACTTGAAGGTTAAATATTAGGAAGGAATCCAATTTCTCTTGTCTATTCAGCTCAGCGGTGTGTTAGATTGCAGCTGGACTGTGCTTACGGAGTGTGGGATATGAAGTGGGCTAATCAATCCCCTCTGCTTCATTCTCAAATTCCTCTCATATCAGGTCCCTGCCCCCCGGGCAGGCCTTCTGCTTTCCGAAAGCCAATTCCACACGAAATAAGAACTGTGACCTGCAGCTAGAGGGTGAAGTTGAGTTTTCCCTTCATGATTAATCTCTTCTTGGGTGGTTTTCAGAAAAAAGGAGAGGGGGAGGATAGAGCGAGAGGGAGAAAAAAAATAAGAAAACATGCAAGTCGCTGCCTTGTGACCTGCAAGTTTTTTTTCCTCTGAATGAGCCCGGTGCACTGGAGCCTGCTTATCTCCCGAGAGAAAGACAGAATTCATTTTTTGACAAGGTTTCATGTTGACATTGAGAAAATGAACTACCCGATTCTATGATTAAACCTGGGCTGTCATAATTGTCATCTGAACTGTGGTGACGATGAAAATTTGAGTATTATTTTTTTTCATTGCTTCTTGTTTGGAGGAGTTGGAGCTTCAGAAATGGCGTCTTGATTCAAAGCTTCAGAAAAAATACTGCTTTCAGAAACAGGGACAAATAGATTGTGTTTTGTTCTCAGAGGATAATAACATTATACTTTATATAAAAAATAACACAGAGTCATTTTGTGCTGGCCAACATACTCACCTAAAAATACCCCTTAACATCTCACTTCAAAATGGATTTGAAATGTAGTTATAATAAACACTGGTGCAGTATCAGATGTTGAATGAACACATTGGCAATATGACCTAAAACAAAGGAGCGTGGCCTTATTATTGAGCAGATGGGCTGCCAGAGTTGAAGGGGAAAATGATATAACCTTAAAGTGACAGTATCACATTTTACAGGTTATAATGGCATCTGTCACTGCGAGTGGACCTGTCAGACTCTACTTTCATGCAGTTGAATTGCTCTTAATGGCTGTTTCTCCTGGTCCAGGCCCACTTTTAGACGCGGGGTGATGTCTGTCTAAGAAACAGTGGCGTTAAAAGCATTGAGCTAGAATGAGATGGACTTACGGACCATTTCTGCTCCGCCATTGTCATTTGTTTGATGTTTTTGAACTAGGTTATCCTCTTTGTTAAAGAAAAACTCCCCGGAGGACAGCTATGACTTCAGTGTTAAATGGTCAACATTGAAAGCATCAGTGTAGAAGCAATGTGCTCACACAGGGGCTCTAAAAGGCCTCTAGAAATGTTTACATTTTTAATGCCATAATGATGATCCCACATTCAATGTACATGTTTTGCTCACCCACCTTGTAAATTTTTTAAGTGTGTAAAACATTCCATTTGGAAAAACAGCCCATTTGCCCACTACCACCTACCAAACAAATTGGTTGAGAACAACAAAGTTCAATCTATGTCTGAATATTTCTTTGTTTGTGTGTTTTCCCTCTCCAGCAGGGCACTTATGAAAGTGCTCTTTTGCATCAGAGATAAGGTATGATGGCCCACTGGGAAGTGAGTGAAAGTGGGTTTTAGAATATGTGGGAGACCAAATTCCTACAGCTAGAAGTACCTCTGCGCCGGGCTAAACAGTGGGCACAGGCCCCAACACACGTCCTAATGGAAGAATGAAGTAGCATACAGTGTTGGAAGTGCAGGTTTGGGCTGAGGTAAACAAGGCTCTACCCGCTGCAGGTCCAAGGGCCCGTAAGTTATTCATTAAAGAAATGTCAGCGCAGGTCTCTTTACCTATTCCCACAGAAACCATCCCATTGTGTTTTCTGTAATTTAAGGCGGTCTGCTTTCCAATCAGACAAATTAAGCCTTGGTTATTACAGATAAAGTTTTTTAAAAGCTGCAATCAAGCCTTATCTAATCAGCTTAATCTGCAATTATCTACACTTTGAAAATGCTTTGTAGAAAAAGTGAAAACAAAATTAACAAAAAATGTTTTTTCAAAAAAAGTTTAATGCACGTGTGCATTTCAGCAAAAGTAGCGTTTTGCCAATGAGAGGTATTGCGAGTCCTTAATTAAGTCTCATATTTCAATCTGATTGGAACAATAAAAAAAATAATGCTGCAGTGATTCATTTTTCTGTCAACAGATTCAGTTAATTTAGGTGGCATACTCAGTGTGTGATGGCATTACAACTCTGCACTGTTAGACTGAGGTGACATGATTCATGCTATAATGTTAACAAAATGTACCCATTTTCTGCATTAAAGGGTCTATAATGGGAATATAACTGATTAACTGATTAATTAACGTTAAGAATGTAACTAATTAAAAATGTATTAATTAACAGTTAATTGATAGTCTAGAAATGGCAGTAAATGTGCCTCATTTGACATTGTTTTGTCTGGTGGAGCCATTTGTTGAACAAGGAGAGTTATGCCTGAAACTTAAAATGAGAAAAAAAAGAGAAAAAAGAAACTGACAAAAAAGCATTTTGTATCTTATCAGTTATTAATGATTAATCGATTGTTTTTCACTCTCAAAATGAGAGTGAAAAATAAACAACTTAAACATGAATATGATGTTTGAAAGTATTTTTCTGTTGTCCTCTCTCTTTTAGGCCCATGAGTTATTTTGTATTGGGCAACATACTCACCTAAACTATCCCTCAACATCTCACTTCAAAATGGATTTGAAATGTAGTTATAATAAACACTGGTGCAGTATCAGATGCTGAATGAACACACTGACCCATTTCAGGCCATGTAGGAAAGAAATGAAATTCACTTCAAGGACCACATGTACTCAAGCGAGGCAAGTCTCTGGTTCTTGTATTGTTGTTATTTTTAAATCGGGTCACAGCCATTTGGTCCATTAGGACCAAGAAGGACTAATATAAATACTAGTGTTGGGGATTTTACTTTAAAAATGTAATGTGTCAATAACTTTACTCATTACCCTGTAATGAAAGCAGTCACATTATTCATTACTCTTTTTTTTTTTTTTATTACTTTTTAAAAGTCACACCGATCCTTACCTGTCATCGGTATCTTGATTACAATTTGTCTAATGCATATAACAGGAGTCTAGGTTTAAATTCAGTGCATTACAATATAATTCCATTATGATTATGTGTAACACAATTTTCACCAGGCCAGTACCTGTAAGGTAATTACTGAAAATCATTACATAGTGCATTACTCTGTGTCATGTCACATCATGTGCATTTGTAAAACTCAATATCAGTATGATGTTAATATCAATACAATGTCTCAATGAGCTTTAAAAGCCCACAACAGCGACTGTTCCCGGTATAGACCAGAGGACAACAAAAGACTAAAACTCTTAGACACATGATGGAACACAAGATGGAAGAAACTGTAATAGATGCATTTAAAAGAGAAAATACAGCTGGAGGGCAACAGGAGTTGTGGGAAAATTACAGAAAAGGAGCATAAAGTTTATATTGTTACAACCCAACATTGAGATTAAAGATCTCTTTATTGAACACACGTGTGACAGTGCAACTAAAAAACACAGAAACCTTAAAGGATCAACATAAAAGAGCATCACAGGCATGACTTCCTTCTCAGTAGGATGATGCAATCAACATGTAAAAAAAATAAAAACAACAGATAATATATAATAAAAGACAAGGTAGACAGGTAAATCAAGTTTCTTTTAAAGATTCTTTTATCATAGTCATATCCACTTAACTTTGGAATTATACTAATTACTTGTACCCATATTGACTATAACAGTAATTGTGTTATAATATTGTCAGAATGACTATCAAAAGATTTTTTTAAAAATAAGCTCGAGTGTGAGGTGTAAGGTCTATTGATGGGGAAAATGGAAAGATGTATAAAGTGACAAATTAAATCTGAAGCTCACATCATCGACTCTGAACTTTCTAAATTGTACACACTACCAGCCAGATTTGTGTACTTTAATCAAAATACAGCATTGTGTATAACTATAAAACTGTCATAACCAACAATTAAGACCTGAATAATTACACCTGTGCAACCTGAAAATAAGATAACAACATGATTGATTTTTATTATCATAGTAAAGTTGTTATACATATGAGTGTACGGTACCTTTATTGCATGTCCCCCTGTTTTTGAATCATGCTTATCACTGTCTAATGTCAGCTATCTTAAAGGGGAAAAATGCCTAAATATAATATTTTAGAAAACATAGCCTAGTAAGCTGTGGTGCATGTTAGCTGTGGATGTACACATGGTGGCCATGTCCCAGTTTGATTAGAAGTAGTTAAAAAAAAAAGAATATAAGCAGAAAAAAGTCACAGCCAAAACTAAAAACAAGGTTTACCTCTCTAAAAGCATGAAACATTAAAGTTTGGCATTCCCAGTAATGATGGCTAAATTGCTTTTTAATAAAACTGTTCTGAGTGCAGGTGTGGAGTTTTGCGCAGATTCATGACCTTTTTGCACAAGCAGCATAAAAGTTTAGTTCCGGCCCTTAATGATGCGAATGATGATGTGGGAGACTGACACTTTGTCAGATGCTTTTACTGCGAGGGTGAGGGTGCAGGGCGAGAAATGCTGCCAGAGTCCTCCTCACCTCATTGTCCTTTTGCAGGAGGGAGGATGGAGTGCCGTTGCCCTCTCTTTGCACCGACTACAACTGTCATCTCAGGCTCATTCAGAGCTCCGCAGCACTTAGGCCCCATTTGCTTTTAAGGATGTCTGACAGGACAGCAGCCACGTATGATCAAACTTTACTTTCACTGTGCACTTGTGACAGTTCATTGAGAGAGGCTCTAATGTGCTGTCAGCAGTGCTCTCCACTCAGCTGCCTTGATTTACCTTCCCCATCTGTCTCAGTCAAACAGCACTATGTTGAGGATGAAAGGAAGAAAGGTGGCCTGTTAATTCCACATCCTTGTATTTAACAATGAATTCACTTCACATGAACCAAAACTGTATTTCCTCTTTGAACACTTATTCCAATTACCCACATGAAACAGTCTACTGCAAGGCCCTCCTTAGACCTGTTACAGTTTAAATATTTAGGAATCTGTGACCACTTCACATATTTCCAGGAACGCTTATACAGCAGCTTTGACTGTGGAGTGATTTTGCATCTTCAATATTTTATTAGTATTAGCTACTAGCAGCACATCAGTAGGATGTTTTGGAATTCTAAATTTAAAGCTGCACTAATCAATATTTATATATGAATAATAGTTCAAATGACAACACGTTGTGTTAAAGGGGTCACTCGTAGTGACAAACCCGCAGAGAATTACCTGAATCTGCAGCTCCCTTCATCTCTAAGGAGCATTTTTGTATCTCTCAACTCATTGTTTTGGTTTTATGGCACCTTTCTTTACTGTTTTGGTTCACTCTTGCTGCCCTTTTCAGCATCGTTTTCAGAAATAAAAAGCTCTAAAATTCAGCTGTATATTACCTGCCCAGCATCAAACAGCAGACAAATAACATTAGCCACTGGGTGGTGAACATAGTGGAGCATTCAGCAGCTAAAGAGCCAGATGTTTATCTCAGGAGTTGGTGGAGCCCAAAACCAGAGCTAAAATGTGAATACTGGTCTTATATTCACCAGGAGATCAGAGCGAAGGAGTGATTGCTAATGTTTCTGTAAGATGTGTAAGATGTGTAGTTTTAGATGACTCTAAACATCAAATGCGTGGGCATTTTTTCAAACATTCCCGCATAACTCAGGTCTTTAATGACCCAGCACTTATATGATGCAATTGAAGCCATATATTAAAATGATATTGCTTGTAACTCATTGAAACAGAATATTAACAATAACAAACACACAGATATATGTACAATATATTTCATAAGTTTTTACAAAAAATTATGGTCAGAAAAAAATAAAGTCTAAATTTATTCACATTTTTCTGTGTAGCATGTTACATTTCAGGTTTATATCTGACACATACACTACTGTAACTTCTCATAAACTGCCACCTACAGTGCCACACCCAAAATAAATCAACACAGTGATCGCAAATCATTTGCTTGTGGTTGGGGATATGCGTGATTAGTTATCTAGTTGGTTAAATGTTGCTACCCTTGTGGACTCAGGAATACTAGTGAGTTGAGCTAATTATTAACATTTTATTAATGTGCAGTGCTGGTTAACTGTTGTGTCGACGATGTTATGCAGCCACCACTTCTAACCAGGGCTGCAGCACCGGTAGGTGGGTGCTAATGCTTGGATGTAAGCCAGTGAGATGAAAAGTGGATGGTTTAGATGACATTTAAACCAGCGCAGTTTGGCAGGTTTTAAATCTAGAAACTTAAAGTAAGGTTGTATGGAGGCTGTGTTACAATAAACTGTCATATAAACACTTATCTGGAGCAATAACTACATTCAGCACAGGCAGGTGGACCTTAACCTGCAAAGACAGCGGGCTACTGGTGCTAACGCTGCTAACATTAGTCCCACTCAAACCGACTAGTCTAAATTTATATTTCATTTTAACTGACAGGAAATTAGTCATTTGAAACATCCCTACTTGTATTCTAGTGTGGATGAACAGATGTGGCATCTCCTGCATTTTTGTGTGACTTCCTCAGTAGAAGCAGTTTTGTTTTTGGACAAGAACACTTTTGGAGTATCTATCAGCTGCTGGAAGTCGAGGCACCTCTTTCCTTTTCTCCAGCCATGGCCACAACAACTGAAGGCCAAAGTTGTCAGCCAGGAAATTGCGACGTTTGTGAGATCTTCTGGCTCCCCAAGTTGGGAATTTGGCCAGGAAAATAGCAGCAAGGTCAAGGTAGTTGAGGTAACTGTATAAGGTTCCCTCATTAGTCCTACACTTCTTTTCTCAAAAGGCTGCTCTGCACTGTACCTGACACCACGGTGATGCACCCTCATGTTAATGTGACAGTAAATGAATATAAACAAACTTTTTTATCGTTGTGTCTGTGTTCATAGCAACAGCAGTGCCATCATGAGGCCAAAAAGGACAACACAACATTACGGCCGTCACTTGCATCCCATGTACTGCCATTAAAGAAATTGAGTCCCTGTAATAAACTTTTCCATGAGGAAAATTAGAAAAACAATAATTTTTTTGACACCATAACATTGTTAAAAACAAATAATTTGAGAAATGCAAGGAAGTTGAGTGCAATGCATGAATTAGACAGGGTGTAATATAGTCCCAGGTGGCTAAAGTACTGGGCAGTGCATTTAAGGGTTTTGATCACATGCCTTCCTTTTATGTATTTTAGTTCTTGAAAACATCTTAAAATCATTTTAATTTGTACTAATTCATTCTGCGGTAGCACATTTTAGTCTTTCAGGATCACAGGATATGAACAGATAAATCCTTCCTCCTCTGCCAATGATTAGTATGTCCAAAGCCATTCAAGATAAAACATAGAAACTAATAGTAAGTATCACTCCTTTTAAATGTTTCTTGCATAATGATTCACTGCCCTTGATGAACTGAACCAAAGGGAAGGGAGCCAGAGATCAGTCAGTGTTTGGAGGCTTCAAGATCTCTCTGTCACATTATCTCGCTGGAGTGCTCATCAAAAGATGTTAATGTGTCTGCTCATTTCATTCTAAGGTCTCCATTTTGCTTTTTTTAAGATTTAAGCTGCATTTTTTTTGGAAGTGGCTGCGTTTACAAGCTGTAATACAAGTCTCTTGAAGGCCTAATAAATATGAAACTGAATGAGATTCCTTTCTCTCTCTCTGTTTCGCTTTAGCTTTCTGCTTTGATCACACCATCCCATGACATATCCATCGTCAGCTTTTCAACTCCTCCAGGAGAGGGCCAAGCCTAATTGGTGCTACGAGGAATAAATCAAAGCAGGAAACGGGACTCGTTCCAAACAGAGCTCATAATGCACTAAAAACCTCTAATGTTTTCTGAGACTGTCCAGTGAGTTTACATGTCACCTTGTGTAACATTTTTCCGATACTACCGCAGCTGATGTATGGCTGTTAAAGAGTAACTGTGGTTTGACATTACACAGCCATCCTGTGAGGTACCTGTGCTGCTCTCTTGGTCCTTATTCTAATCTTATTTAACAGTCTCTGCCTGACACGCAATTCAATGCAGGCCCCCAGATTGGAGAGTTTCCAAACAATCCTGAGCTCACCCAAGCTTGGAATTGGTTTTCCGTGGAACATCTCCCTCCTCCCTTTGGGCACTTTACCAATTTGACCAAATTTGTTCCATCACTGGTTCTAAGTACCAGAAGTGTTTTCTGCCCACACTTGGACTCGTTTCTGCAATTTGCACATTCTTTGCAGAACATTAACAGCTTTGTCAGGGGCTGAGCTACTGGCTGCTGTGGTGTGGGGGCCCACGTTTAAGGGGATACTGGGCCGAAAATTACTGTAAAAACACTAACAGCAGTTCAGATCAGTTCCCATCCTATAGACAACTGAAATATACAGTGCAGGGCAATACTTTATTGTATAACTCCTTCTATTAGCATTTATAAGTGGTATACAGGCACTTGAAAATCTGCAATTGCAGCTCTTCATCTAAGAAAACTACTTTAATTCTGCTGATGAATGTTTGATAACACAGCTTTAATGATATATGATAAGACACATGAAGCAATCCTTATTCAAAGGGATAGTTTGGATTTTTTGAAGTATGGTTGTGTGAGGTAATAATCTGTATTATCTACAGTAGATCGTGGTTTGGAGAGCAGCAGGACCACCAGCACAGAAGTTAAGCAGTGTACTGCTGTGGACAGGATCAGCAACAAAATGGATTTTAGTCACCTAATAAGCCCATAAAAAATCAATAGCAGTTTAAGTGTACACTATATTAAGAATATTTTCACTGCTTTTGCCATCAGACTGCCTTTACCAACAGGAAAACTGAAGGAAACCAAGTATCGCTCTCTCCAAACCAAACAGATGCAACAGGCAAAATCAGTAACTTTACCTTTCAGAACACGAAAGTTGCTCATCTACTGCTGCTGCCATTAACTTGCTTAGTTAATTTGTGTCATTGTGTAACCTTGGTGTTTTAAAAGGTCAGTTCAGATTTACTGAAATCACACAATAACACAAACAAACCTGACAGAATGAGGCAACTACTGTGGTCTGCAGGGTAAAATTACTGCTTTTGTAAAAGGAGTTTGGTTGACCAAGAGAGGACAGTATTTAGCTAATATAATGGTGGTTTCCCATCAGAGACGTCTGTCTGATGGTAAGATAAAGCAGGAAAACTATTCTAAATGTAGCGTACACTTGAACTGATATTAATTTTTTAGGTGGGTAAAGTACGTTACATACAATACATTGCTTAGACTCCTACACAGGTACTACTGCTGCTTCTCCAAAGTGGGGGCATGTTGACCAGCATCCACTGTAGTTAACACACTTATCAAGAAGTACCTCACAACTCCACGTCAAATAATCTGGGCTATCCCCTTAAAGTGTGATATTAAGTCATTTTAACGTGAACAGTTTGGTCACTAGCAGTTTTAAAACTGTTTATAAATTAGTTCAAAACTGATGAATACATGTCATTATTGCCTATTTTAAAAAGGCTGCAAAGACTCAGCACACTGTGTACTGGTAACCCCTTCCCCATTTAATATTTCTAAGCAGTATATAAACACACCACACAAACTATAAAGTAGTTGTAAGCCGATATAATGACAACCACTGTAACGCCGTCATAACTAGTGAATAAACAGATAATGAATGTCTTTGCAGCCTTTTTAAAAACAATTACATTATGATTACAAAAAAGTGAAAACAACAACAACAAAATTACAAACAACACAAACACACAACCTAAGGACGGTACAGAGTTTATAGACAAAGCTATAAATAATAATATGAATATTAGTATTCAGTTTAATTCATCACCAATCCTTGACAGGATTTACAATCAACTCAACTTAATGTTCAGGTTTCTATACATTGTACTGGCTTTATATCCCGAACAATCAAAACACTTATCAAACTGTCTTATTTATATAGTCTTTTATAATCGTTTGTTGTCTAAACAATTATCTCTTGTAGTTATTTGCGTTCCTTACTTTCCACTTCATCAGAATGATCCCTTGCAGAGAGAAATGCCGAGGTAATTATGCATTATGTTACTGCAGATCTCAATCCATCCACTTTAACCCCTCATAAACATAGTGGGCATAGTGATACATCCACATTTAATATTAAACATGAGATATTTTTGACTCCTTCACAAAAATGCCATAACGTGTATCAAACAACAGCCATGCCAACATAAGTCTGACTTATTATGATCTATTTTATCCAATTATTGTGGACTTATTTGTATTTGATTTTACAATCTTCATCAGTACAAGTTTATATCTAACTCATTTGAAATCTTATATTTTGACCAAACCCTGTCATTACTTGCCTGTCTGTTCATATTTTGGGTTTATATTACCATGCTAATATTATTAGTGTCATTAATCTGCTGTACTTTGTGTTAGTATGCAAATGTAACCCCTGAGTCACAGATGGAGGATAAAACCTGGGTGTCACTTTTTGACAGTAAGGGTACCCTCATGCTGCTCTGGCTCACTGTGATTGAATACTAAGAAAGAGTTTAGTCCACAGCAGCAACGTCTGTACGATTGCATTTAAACTATCAGTATACTGTGTTCATAATTATGTAGGCATAAATCACTGCATACAACTAAAGTTTAGCCTCTAAGCCTTATAATTTGAGATAAATATTCTATGCCACAGAGGCATCTGTCCAGTTGATGCATATTGGGAATACAATGGACCACTAAAAGTTGATATACTGTAATGGGCTGAGATAATTAGAGTTATAAAACCCTCCATAAATGCCCCATTGAGATCAGGAGTGTAAGATTATGCCCACAGAAATGCACGCCCACTGCTTTTTTTAATTTAAGGGATGAGTGTTAGCAGAAATATCATTTAGCCATGTGATCACATTGGAGGTGTACATACAGATAAAGACTGGGATGCTTCATAAAGCACTGCTTTAGAGTTGGGTGATAAGTGCTTGAATTATAAGTCAGCTAATGTGACCGAGTGACTGTAAACTTTCCGGCAGTTCTGAGGCTCGAGCTGCTGCAGCGAACAGCTTCAGGCTCCAAAAGTAATTAACAAAAACTTAAAATAATTTGAGCTAATTCTTCTCTTGCTATCTAGAAGAAAATGATGCATTACTGTATATGTTGATTATGAGTGGAAAGAAGGCCTTTATCTGCAAAGTGAATACCTTATGCTGAGCCCGCTTCTTTAAAGAGGCAGCTTCGGGGGATATTTGCAATGTGCATTTTTCCCTCCTCATTTTCATTTGTGACTATCCTCTTTACATCCACAATTCAAATGAAAGCATGCTGTCGGTGCATGTCAGTCTTCACCTGCAGGAAACAGCAGCCTTTGTGTCCAACATTTCTAGATATGGTCAAACATGATGAATAGAAAAGCAAAACAGAATTATGCACTTCGACAATGATTTTACAGCACTTTTCTCTATGAATGTAAATACTGATGATCTTCTGAATGCCTATAAAAGCCTCTTAAACTGGTTCCCAACCTGTGGGTCTTGACCCTATTAGCAGTCATCAAAGCTGCACAAAAGGGTCACAAGGCCTTCTTAATTTTAAGTGGTGCATGTAAACTAAAAAAAAAACATATACAATAGGCCTACAGTATATCACAGCATTTCATAAACTTCTGCGAGGAAAAGTAAATGAATATTTTTAGTTTAGGATGTTATTTAAAGGAGCAATATGTAGCAGTTGTGCATCTAAATATGAGTACTGCAGTCCAGATAGCGAGTTGTTGTATTGTTACTGTTGTTGTTTCCCCAGACTTGAGGAAGCACCGACAGGCTGCACTGCAGGAGTGCAAGACAGGCACAAGATTGTAATTTGACAACGATAAGCAATACCAAGTCCTAAACTGTAAGTTGATCAGCTGTCCTGATGTAAAGCTAAGCACTTCTCCAAAAACACACATTTCTTGAGTTGGAGTTCAGTGACTGCCTGCCAAACTCCATTAACATATTACTCAATGTAACAATTTTATAAACATCTACTCACTACGCAAGGTTATTGAAGATTTCTCATGACTCAAACAGACACTTACTCATTTTGCAAACATTCAGAATCAATTTACATTAATTTAACTAACATGAAACGGGCAAACAAAAAGTTACGGTCCAGGATAGAAATTTCAAAAGATGACACCGTGAAAAGCACATATTTCAATTGGTGTGTTTCTTTAATCTTTAAGGACTTATTACAGTTTTTTTTTTATGATTTATTACAGTAAAACATATTACAGATTTTTCCTTTAAGATATAAATAAATAAAATAAAAAAAACTAACAGGATAGGGCATGGTGAAGATCTAAACACAAGTTGGATTCTTAGAGCCTTCTCTTTCTGCCAAACAGCCTCCTCCTGCATTCAAGTACACAGTTTTAAAAAACCAAGAGCTAATATAACAATGAACAAGCATCAGGGAGAAGAAAACGCTGAATTTGTCAAAAAATGAAGCCTGTTAAGATGATTGATTAATGAAAAAACATTATTCAGAGAGAAAATTCATCTAAATTTCCCATTTTCCACAAACTTCCTGCAGCTATTGTGTTACACTGTTTGGCTTAATTGTACAATTCATCAGTTGTTCTGTACTGTTATTGTTATGCACTGAATATAATATGAAATATCCACAAATTATATCTCTTTGTCGAGGATCGTCAGGTTACTCAATGATAGAGAAGGGGTCCCGTAAGGAAAAAGTTTGGGAACCAGCGCTTTAGATGATACTGGATGCATAAAAATTGGCGAGTTGGCGAGTTTCATTCATGTTGCTTTTGTTTTAATTTCCAGAAAATAATTTATCTTCTTTCAGACTTTGCTTATGTTTGATTTGAGTTATATTATATACACAGCAGCATATGAGTTTGGTAGCAATTTATTTGTGTAATTCTGCAGGCCTTGTGTGATCCCGGCCTGCTGCACTGTGGCAGCCTCTGCTCTGCTCGTTTCCCTGTGAAAGCAGAGAGACGAGAGAGTGAGAGCTGGCCCCATTTAATGTCCTCTGATGGGATGAGCCTGTTCTTTATCTCTCTCTGCATCATACCGTTCTGAGTGGCTGTAATAGGATAATAGACTCATCTGTATTTGTTTTTAGACCATTGACTTGAAACCTCGTTGATACATTAATTTCAGCAAATGCAGGTTTTCCGCTGCCCTTTATTTCCACCATGAAATATCTGAGGAGTACATTTCATTCAGAAAGATGCAGAAACATGAAAATATTATATTTAATTTAATGCTTAATGATTCTGCGTATTGTGATCTACAATCAGCTGCCAGTTTATTAGGTACACCAAGCTAAGACTAATACTAATACAACAGTTCTGCAATAAATTCTTCCTTCATGAAGGTTATAATGTTTAGTTTTAGTTTTTTCAACAATTTTATTATTCTGTCCACCCCAGTTACATCAGTCAGCGTAGGATAAATAACAATAATCTGTCTGTCTGTCTGTCTATCGCAGCTGTGTTTGTCTCATCCTGTGCGTTAGGTGTAATTATTTAGAAATAATTAACTGAGTAAAAATGGCGTAATTTACAGCTTTCATTAATCTGGTGTCTGTCTGTGTTAATCAGTGAAGCTCCACAGTTGGGATGGTGCATGTCCAGTGAGCGAGTGTGGCTACCTCCAGTATCCAGCTGGAGAGCAGAGGTTAGACAGCAGGAAGTGGACACCAGCCACTTGTGCATGCTTTTTAGATACTTTAAATAATTCAACTTAATTTGAGCTATTTATGTAAAAAGTTATTGTATAAAGTCCAGTTTAAGTATGACTCTCTGCTGTGCACAGTTCTACATGCATGTCCATGCTGCTGGGCCTGCTGACTATGGTGATGTTTACCAAAACTAAAGAAATATTCACACATTTTACAGGAATAGTTTGAGATTGTGGGAAAAACTCTAAAATGAGAAGATTGATACCACTCTTACATGTCTGTTAAGTAAAAGGCTGGAACCAGGAGATAGTTAGCTTAGCTTAGCATTAAAGCTTGAAACCAGCCTGGTACTCTCCAAAGCTAACAAAATCTGCTTACCAGCACCTCTAGAGCACGTTCATTTACATGTTTTTAAGCGTGTAAACAAAATGGTCGTATTCCATTTACTTTGGAAGTCTGATCTGAGAAAGATGTCACACCTGAGTTGACCGCAGTCCAGTACAAGTCGGTAAATCAAGATGGAGCAACGTGTCCACAGATAGAAGTTGGACAGTACTGTGTGTATGACTGAGACACAAAAGACAGAAGTGCTAATAAACAGTATCACTACAACTTTTATTTGCTGTTAATATGTGGTGCAGCCATTTTGGATTTTGAGGTTGGTAATGAGGTTCTTATGACTTTCCAGTTTTTCCAAAATCAAATTTTTTTCCAAAATCTGACTCAGGGGAACATTCCAGTTGAAATTTCCATCTGGGAGCTCAGATATTGTGACTTTTCAGTTCAAATGGAATGCACCATGACTTCCTGGAGTCTCCACTCGTTGCCTAGCAACTACTCTTAGCCACTACATAGCGCAAGATATGACCTTGTGTACTCCGCTGCGTGACTTTTGACATTTTTATAATGTGTAAAAAAGACAAAGGGAGCGAGCCAGGCTAGCTGTTTCCTCTTGTTTCCAGTCTTCATGCTAAGCTAAAGGAGTAATTGAGAGTGGTTTGAGATATAAGAGTGGTATAAAAACTTTTTTTTAACTAACTAACTTCAGCAAGAAGGAAGCATATTTCCCCAAATTGTCAAACTATTCCTTTAAAGTGGCAAACAAAACTATATAGTTCCTGGACACAACAAGCAAGATCATCCCTCTGACTATCAAACATGATTAGATTTACAATATATCACAGATTCCTTACCAGTTTCAGAGGAGCACATGATATACAGAAGGTTTGATCCCCCAGCAAAGTTTTGAAATCACATAAACAGAAATCACATGATGTGAATGTTGTTGCAGTTTCAAAAAGGGTTTTATGGATTGGTAGTCAAGATATCCCCAGTCCGAACAGTATTGTTGTAGTTTCATGCTATTTAGAATACTATTACTGTGGAAGTAAGACCTAATGCATTAAAAATTTTCAAATATGTTTTTTTAAAATTGGTGACTGAGAGGTGCACAACAAGCAACACACCTTAATTGGACTTATCTTCTTTTTTCTTGTTAATTAATTTCAAAATTCGGCCCTCAAGGGGCAATTCAAACAAAACGGGTATACAAACAGAAGTACACATAGACAGTTCATTTACGCACATTGAAAAGAACTATAAAGTAGATAGTTTAATCAGATGCATATTTCAGTAAAAGTGTACTAGCTGATCCCTTCTGCAAAAAGGGTTTAAAAGCTGTGAGTAAAAGTCAGTTTGAATATCTAATTATCTAAATTGCAATTTCTGTCTTCATGTTTGTTGTCAACAGTATTCTAGATTATTGTGTGGTTTTAAATTATTCCATTGTTAAAGGTCACATCTTCTTTTTTTCCCCCATTTTTTAAAAAATAAAAACAAATCATTTAGTTACAAGTTAAAATTAGAGGGCTCAAACGCATGGCTACATTAAGGCACTCAGGTTTTTCCATCATATGAGCGACATTCAAAAGAACTCTCTTGGAAATGACACTGTATTCTTCCTGCTAATGCGATGTTGTATCCAGCAGGAGGGGGCTGTGTAAACTCAATGCATACGCAGGTAAAAGCTGCACCAAGCGCCAAGCCCAGTGTCCCAGCAGCCTTTTAGTGGGGATGTCATGTTTGCTTCCTGGGGATATGGATGCCCAACTCAACACGGCAAACCCTACTTAAAATCTGAGCATATTCAGGCCAGGAGAAGATAACAGGATTGCACATGAGACCTGTGCAAATGTCTTCTGAAGGGCATTGGGATAAACAGGCACTTGTCTGTGCAGTGGAGGGAGGGGGTGTCGGGTGGAGGAAAAGTGGGGACTTGGGATGGGAGATAGCCAGGCTCTTCCAGGCAGATGGCCTCCCCAGCTCATCCTCCCGCCCCCCTTTCTCCACCCAACTTTGGGACCTCATTCCCTTTCATATTGTTTTGTATGAAGGCCAATGTCCTTATTTATGATTTTTTTTTCTGTTCAATGTGTGCGCTTAGAGACTCCAGTGGTGGTGAAGTTGCCATGACTTTCATTAAAGCCGAGGCCGAATGAAATATGGATGTGCAGGGAGTGAATTAGAGTGATGGAATGGGCCAAATATTGCCTTCGTGGTGTCTCGGCAATACTGTCTTGAGGGGATAGATACTCAGGCCTGAGGAAAGTAAAAACCCCTCTCCAAGTTCAGTGCATTCATCAGCAGGCCAGAGAAGTTTGCCTCCATGCAATGTTGATGACTGTTGTGCTGCTGAGTATTTTGGTGTGTGAGGAAACACCGGAATTGGTGGGAATATCCGTAACCTTTACCTGTGATGAGGGTTTGACCTTAAGAACGAGACTCTAACAACTTCAATGTTACTTCAACAAATCTATTCTGCCTCTGACATTCAAATACCAATGGTGCTTAAAATGCAATTTTATTTTAATGATTTAATGAAATGAGTCAGAACAAGAAAAGGTACAGTACTTCATAAAATCTTTTTTTTTTTTCCTGTGGATCACACAGAATAACTAAAAGGAGAAACCCTAATAATGAAGGACAAAACAAAACAAAGTAATCCTTACTTAAAGGGGTAGTGCAGATTTTTAGAAGGAGGGTTGTATCCCTTGTTTCGAGAGGCAACAGGAGCCCCGATGTAGGAAGCTAAGCAATGTACTACTACTGTACAGACAGGGTCAGCAGCAAAATTCATTTTTTAGCCAACTAAAAAATCAAGATTAGTTCAAGTGTTAAGATTGGGCAATATGTTAAAATTTTCCAGCCAGCTTCCATCTGCCCATCAACCGGCTCCTCCATCCTCCCAAGTCTCAGCTGGTAGATGTGTGCAAGTGGCAAGTTTTGCCACATTATGTATGTTACGTAGGTTCACTATGTCCAACAAACACAAAAAACTCATCAAGTGTCAAGAAACGAAACATTCTTACATCTATTTTCCTTATTAAACAGAACAATACAACCATACACCTTCTGAATTTAAGTTTTTCTTTTTTTTCTCAATCTGAGACTAACTTAATTGCCTTGTTAATTCAAAGCAAAACACACTTCATCTAGACTTGACAGAAAAACAAAACCATCTTTGTTAGTCTTTGCATTCTTCCAGCACCAACTCTGGGTTGGTCCAAATAAATCCTTAATTAAACTGCATCAGATGCAAAAATAGCCTGGTTCAATGGGCCAGTTGCCTTATATTCTTCCTCCTCTCGCTGTCCGGCCCAGTGGGTGTGTACTGTACATGATCATGAAATTAGCTAAATGAAATGACCAAAAAAATCAACCAGCGATGCCTTTTGCTGATAGTTGATATATTTGTCCAATCACCTAACAATATTAAGTGTTTACTATATTTAGAGTATTTTCACAGCTTAACCTTGCCATCATAGAACCTTTTCTGAAGCGGAACTGCTGTTTTATAAACCCAATAACACTCTCTCTTCAAACTAACCAGATTTCTTTGACAAACACTAATTTTACCTCAAATAAGATGGGAGCTGCTGGTCTGCCATTGCCACGATAGATTAGTTTTGTTATTGTGAGATTTCAGTGTTTTAAAGGGTTACTAACACAAAGAGATTAACAGATTGAGGCAGTGCTAAGCTAGCAACTCCCATGTTGTGCCAGGTAAAATTCCCATTTTTGCCAAAGCAGTCTGGTGGTGGTAAGATGGCGATATAATTAACTTCGGTTTTTCATGACAATAGGCTGTCTGCTGGTGAAGCAATGAAAATAAAAATATAGGGTACACATAAACTGATGTTTTTTTTAGGTGGGCCTTTTTTTAGGGGACTGAGATTTGTTTTGTTTCTGACCCTGTCCACAGCACTTATCTTCCTTCACTGGTACTCCCACTGCTTCTCCAAACTGGGAACATGCCCACCGCCATCTACTGTAGCTAATATACTGACTATGGATAAGTACTTCATACAAGCAACTTCAAGTAGTCTAAACTATCACTTAAATAATGGAGGAAAAATGGAGAAATAAAGACAAAACTGGAACTTTATTTACGCAGCTTAAACTACTGTACAGAACATGAAACATTATATTAAACATTAAGTACAAGTGAACAGCCTGGCATCCTCCTCAGTTGTATTTAAAGACGATATTGCATCAGAAAGTATAAACTACATATCTCAGCCCCCAGATCAAACACAACCCATCCAACCTGAAATAAGAACATGTTTTTTGCAAATAGCATACAGAGGGAAGCTGAAAAACGCTATTTCAGCACACTGAATAATTGGCTATTGACACCAAGTTGTCATGACACCAAGTTGGATCCACTTGGTCCCAGCTTGGTGTTATGCTGCATAAATGAAATGCAGCAGAGTCAACAATATGAATTCAGTTCATTCAGCTCAAAATAATCCCAAATAGGCCTTGGTGTGGAAAAGTTTGCTATGTGAAGTGAGTTCACCTCATGAGTTTATTCAACAGCAGCAGCAGACGGCTGCTTCCTCGAGTGTCTTACAGTAAAATGTAAAATGAAAATTAATCCCCCCCCCCCCCCTTGTTGTTTTGTTTAAGGATTACTAATCATAGTTCCCCTTTCAAGGACTTTCCACATACTGACTCTAAATCTAATTTGGGTCACACGCAAATTGATAGAGATGTCAAAGGCTTCCACCTTTACTGCAGTGTGTACACGGAAAGTCTGCTTAAGGGGAGCAACTTTCGCAGTACCAAAAAGTGTATTCTCGTCGCGGCGGTTCTGTGGGGAGGGCAGGCTGAAGTGGGAAAAGAAAGCTTAATTGAACAAACTAATGAGTAGTTCTTATTTCCATTGGGGATGTGCCAGTGAGATTGCTGGACAGTTTATCTGTGATAAATAAATGCTTTAGGAGCTAATTAGCTTCGAGGCCCTCGGGGGAGGGGGGTGTTGAGTGTCCGAGTGTGTGCTTGAGTATGTGTGTGTTTTCAGTATATTGCCGTATCTTCAAGTCGACACTAGTCTACTTCCTGTTCTTTCTCACTCCACCCCCTCACTCACACGTACGCATCCACTCCAAACTATTCCCATGTTTAGTTTCCCTAAAGCAACAACGACACAGCCACTAAACAAGCTCCAATGTAATTGACTAACTGCAAAGAAAACATTATTTTCTGCTTTAAGTGAAAATTACTTTGTCATCCTTTTCTTTCCATGATGAATGTTATGACACAGACATCAACAAGAAAATCTAGCTTATTATTTCAACTTAAAGGAGTAGTTAAGTATATTGTGAAATGCAAATAAGCTGTTTTTCTCATATGAACTACACTCAGAGTCCAATGGGCATTGACTGGAATTGCTGTTTCACACTTGTATCAGGTAGCACACAACAAAAGATTTTCAGACGTGTTCACACCTAATGGATATACTTTTAGGTGGTTTAGGTGAGGGGTGGCACCTGGCTACAGGCCTAATGATGACTGTCTTTGCATTTATATCAGTACTAAATGTCTTTGGACCTATATCTGCAGTATCAACAATTATCATCAATGCTAATTTGTGCTTTGCGTGAAGTACCATTAAAGGAGTAGTTTGGCATTTTTACTTATGTCAGATAAGAAGAAACTCATATCTGGTACCGTGACAACCCTATTAGATAGTGCTCAAAGCTCCTGGGTCTGAAAAGTGAAGCCAATGTGCAAATGCCTTAAACCTGCATTCTTTTCAATGGCCGCTGGCTGCAAAAATAAGTCAGATTGTATGTACTCTTATTCGAAAATGACCCTACTGATCGCTTGATTTGATCAGTTGATTTGATCAGTTTGATCTGAGAAAGTCAGATCAAACTGTCAAACAAGACAGTACTGATCAAATATGAATCAGGATTCTGTTGATGTTTATTGCCTAAAATGTTTTAACAAACTTTTTTTTTTAGTGTACTGTTAAGTTGTAATACGAGTAAAATTGTGATCAGGCGACTACCGTTGTGTGTCCAGTTAACAGAACCTCCCGAAACTCAGATCAATTTGTCAAACTAGGCATGGCTGATCAAATGGAGATCAATATTCTGTCATGACATTGCTTGTTTATCCCATAAAATGGTTTTAGATACATATTTTAGTGAACTGTTAAGCTGTAATATGAGAATTTTTTTTGGCTAAGCAGGCCGCCGTCAGTTCCTGCAGAAGGAATGAGCCAAAACAAAGCACTGCCCAAGCTGCAGTATGTCACCCACCAGCTCCACACATTTGTTGGTACTGTGCATGCTGTGGTTGCAAAAAAAAAAGATGATGACCCCCATAATGCCAAATTCAAGGCTTTGTGGTAAGTTTATGGTTAATGGTAGTCCACAAACCAGAGGGTGAAGTCAGTTGGTTCACATTTGTAGCTTTGCATAAAAACTATAAAAAGTGGGAGGAAAACAGCTAACCTGGCTCTGTCTAAAGATAACCAAATCAGTCTACCAGCACCCTAAAAGCTCACTTATTTACATCTGATATCTATTTTGTTTAATCTGTATAAAAAACAGAATGTTAAAACAACACATTGTGGTTTTATGTGAAGGATTAGATTTTGTTACAGAGCTGGCTAGTTGCCCAATTCCTCCTGTTTTCAGTTTTATATTGAGCCTCATATTGTGCAAATTACGTCTTACTTGCTCAGACTGTCCCTTTAAATCAACCAAATACCTGCCTTTAACAGTTTCAGTAGTCTTGTCTTGACGGCACTTCAGTGGATCATACACAACAGTCACCTGTGCTAAGAACTTCACCTATCACACCATTTAGGGCCCCTTTTCTGTATCTGTGTTTGGCTGTTAGAAGATGTATGCTACAGCCTGTTCAGATAAGAGCATATCTGCCAGTGGGACCACATTGAAGAGTCAGAGGTTGGCCATATCTCAGTCTCTGCAAAGGCGCCACATCTTGGCGTCAGGGTCTGGGGTCCCCATGGTGATGCGCTCTCTGCAAGGCAAAATCAAGCCATCACTTACTGATTGACTGTTGCATTCTTGAACTCCTTTAGTGGCAATATTTAAACAGCGCGATTTTGTTTGGCATGTGTCCTGCATCCTGGTTCATTTTCGCACTGTTAAGGTATAAATGATAGTTGAGTAGGTCCCGTTGTGTGTAAAATGTAATGTGATGCTGTCACCTTGTAAGATGGATTAAAATTGCATCTCAATAACATTATGCAAGACTGTGTATTTTTTGCAATTTGGCACCCGTACAGTTTTGATTTGCAGTTCACTAATACACCACTATTCTAAATATGGACAGCTGTATATGTGCATTTGTTATGACTGCATTACATATGATCCAAAACTAGTGAGCAGACACCTTTACTAATACACGCAGCTTGAGCGTTGTTGTCAAAGTAGCAAGTATTTCAACATGTTTCCTTGATCTCAGATGACATATCCTGGTCATTTTATGATGTGCTGCAGTAAATATATTACAGATTTTTCCTTTAAGGTGAAATAGTTGTATAATGTTGCTTTAAATGTGATAAATTTAAGGCCTTCACCATATTTCAAAAACATTTTAACTTAATTGCAATGTAGAATGTCAATAAGTACAATTCAAAAGTCCTCAAATTAAAACTTGTCACAAGTATTCTGATGTAATCACTCTTAATGGGAGAAATGGCTTAACTTAAGGACCCAAAAGTTAATAACAGTAATATGGTCCTTTTAACAGAAAATGTTTTTATTCGCAGCTGATATACTCTTTACAGACATAAGGATCGACACTGAAGAAGCATTCAGAAATGTTGTGAGAAGTCTCTGAATAGCAAGGCATAAATTGACTGTGAAAGTTTGTTGAAGACTTCAACAATGAAAAATGAAACGAAAACTTTTCAGTTATACAGCAACACATTCTTTGTATTGTCAAGAAATCTGCTTTTGTTAATCCATTAAGCAAAAGACTCCCTTTATGTGCCATGGTCAAACATTCAAGAGGGAGACTATGAATTTCTACGCAATCACAGTGAGTTGAAGTAAGAATTTGAAGAATAGAAGGTGGAATACAATATGCACCGGTAGAATAGAGTGAACATGATAATTATGCTAAATTATAAAGTGTTGCTGACATCTGTCACCCCAGAATTTCTTTCAACAAATGAAGAGAAATAAACACAGAACATTCCTCTGTTGTGAAGGAGTGTAATCCTCTTGCCTCCCTGTGCTCTTTTCTTTTCTACTGACAATGATAATTACAGTTTTTGTTGGACGGCTTTCAAGGATTTATCTCCTTTTTGTATTAATGGCTTTCTGAAGCTTTTAAATCCAAAAAGTTTAATTTGTTGGTTCTGTGTGGCCATTGTAAGTTTTCAATTTTCCATACTTTTGTTTGAAATACCTTTAAGTTGTGATGTGACATTTCTCTTGATGTTCTGTCACAGAAAAATATTTCACAGTTCAGCTGCTGCATTGTGTCTATTTAATATATAGACACAATGTTAATTTTCTGATCAAAAGGTGGCGTACACTTTAGGTTTGTCCTGAGGTCAATCTGTTTGTGCAACTAAATGGGTTTGATTCAAGAGCCCCTTACTCTCAACAAGTCCTCAAAAATACATAGTTTGTCATTGCCCTCCAGTTTTCCTTGCAGGACAACATCATTTGTCTGCGTCGTCCAATGCTGTTTTCTGATCTGACACCACAATGGTTCATTGTTTGGTTTAGGCACAAAAACAGTTAAAGGTGCAGTATACAACACTCAGCCTCATTGGATGTCAGCAAATATCTATTTGCTAGGTAAAGATGTAGTGGTATCAAGGCGTCCTGCAGAGATCATGAAGTAGGACCCCCTCTTTATGTAATCTGACCTCTATGTGTGTATTTAATACATGCAAGTATGCATGTTAGTGCATGCGAGTCCCTCTATGTCCTCCCTGCGTCTCTTTTCAACATGGCGGCCAGGTGAGTAACTTTCTCATATTACAGTTTAACAGTTCACTGAACTAGGTTTCTGAGACAATTCTAAGAAATAGGCAATGCAGTAACATAATCTTGATCCATATTTGATCAGCATTGCCTAGTTTAACGGTTTAAAATCAGTTTTGTGAGCAGTGTCTGTGCAGGTGCTGCTTTCGTTCTATATTTCCCAACTTAATTGAGTAAATCAAGCAAGTGTGCACTTGCTTTGGTCTGAAGACTGGGACCTCTAGTGGCAGTAAACGTTGTATGCAGTACCTTGAAGGTCTGGGATGACTATGACTGTGTTGTCATCCATTGGTTTGTGGACCACTGTTTTAAAGCGATATTCCACCTTGTGAAAATAACCCACTCAGTATGTACTCACCACTATGCCGATGTGATGATGGGTGAAGGTCTTCAGTTCACCAAACAATCCTGGAGTTTTAGGAGAAACAGAGTAGCAGCCTCATCCAGTACAAGTCTCGCGAGATCGACGCCATGTTTACATCCTACCGGCTACGTGCTACAGCTGATATTTCTGCTAAAAACATGGTGTAAATGGCGTCTTTTGCGGTTAATTTTCAATGTCGCGGCTCGCAGACACTTGGATTACACACACGGTGTTAGCAACTTATCAATCACAAGGTAGCCCCACCTTAAAGCAGACCCTAATTTATTGTCTATTTTACTCTAAATGGGACCAAAATTTACAAAATGAACATGATGCTCTATTGAAGAAGACTTGAAACTAGCAATTGAAGATAGATAGATAGATAGATAGATAGATAGATAGATAGATAGATAGATAGATAG
>JAJHUR010136456.1:0-20860 GCA_027495735.1 Lutjanus campechanus
GCATCCTACTGGCTACATGCTACAGTTGACATTTCTGCTAAAAACATGGCGTAAATGGCGTCTTTTGCGGTTAATTTTTAATGTCGCGGCTCGCGGACACTTGGATTACACCACACAAGCAGGATGGAGACATTTTGTGTTTGCTTTGTGTGCTTTTTTTAACGTTTTATCCGTGGTCACCGTTCACTGCCATTGTACTGGATGAGGCTGCTACCCTGTTTCTCCTAAAACTCCAGGATTATTTGGTGAACTGAAGATCTTCACCCATCATCACATCGGCATAGTGGTGAGTACATACTGAATGGCTTATTCTCACCATTTGAATGGTTAGCAAATAAGGCCCAATGTTGCTAATATGCCAGTTAGAGAATTGTGAATCAGTTTTCCTTGCGACCGCATTAATTTATTTTCATAACTTTTGGTCTAAATATTCATGCTTTCATGCTCATTTGTCATCACTATCATTGAGTTTGTTTTCAAATACTATTTTCATAGTTTCACCATTCCTTCCAATAGATCTAAAAATTTCAAAAGACCGACTGCTGTCTTCAGCCCATATTGGATTTGGGTTTAGTCAGCTGTAGTGAGAACAGAAAGATTTAGAGGGCAGGTAGAACAGAGGGTAACGCTTAAAAGGCAGTTCAGGATGTCAGCACTATATATTGGCTGCCTTGTCGGGGGTCAGTGCCTGCCAGGTTGGACTGAGGGAACAAAACACTCAAACAAGCAATCATCACCTCCAGTGCTCTGGGGCAAACTACATTACAGCAGGTCCTCCATCTCCTCCACATGCCCAAATCCTATTTTACTTAATCTACATCAGACAGAGGGGCAACCCTCACCACCTAAAATACTGTATGATGCATCAGTGTACAATACACAGTAGAGCTGACTTCTTTCTGAAACTGGTTGATGTCTCTCCCTCTTTTCTGGCTTCCAGCAGCTTGATCTCTGCTCTGCTCTCAAAGAAACTCTGAGTGTCTTTTCTGTTTCAGCCAACTGGCCGGCCGGTCGGGCAGCAGGCCTCAAACAGCCTGCAGCTGCTGCTGTGAATATAAAGTAGAGTCAGAGAGCATCGATCACCAGCTCGCTCCATCTGCTATTCAACATAAAAAGGAGCATGGAAAAAAAGACGAGGGAGCCGCTCAGGAACGGTTTTCATCATTCAGCAGTAAACTCACTCATCATGTTGGAGACATTGTGAACCTTTAATGCTTCAGTTTACTCCATTATCTGTTCTACTGACAGCTCACTGTGGCTTTGACCCGTACATACTGATGGATGATTTTCAGCTTAAGAATTTAAACGTATTCTGCTTTTGAACTTTTAGTATTAGCTCATCTCAACTTTAAGTATTAGCTCATTTTAAAGAATATGAAACATATGCACAAAGGAATGATTTGCTTTAACAACACACATTTCTGTATATACAATTAAAAACACCTTATCTTTATTATTAGACGCAAACATAGCAGCAGATGTGATTACTGACATGATTCAGATCACAGAGGACACTACAGTAAATGGACTCAACAGCTTCTGTTTCTTATCAATGTTTATCCACCAAATCAAACAGATTAACAAATCCTGAGCCAATGTTTTCACACAATATTCACACTGTTTGCACATGAATATTCAGCTCTTTCACATTATGAGTGAAAAGCTATGATGATGTGTATTAGGGTCACTGAATGTTAAAAATATATATAAATATATAAATATAAAAACAAATATATAAATATATATCTTTTTTTCTCTCGTAAATTTACCACTTTAATCTCAGAAAATATAAATGCTTTTTCTTTTAAGTTTTATATTTATGACTTTTATCTTATCAGAGTTTTTCTCTGAAGATTTCCCCCCTCTCATGCTCTTTTTTTAAGCTGTTCCACTGGACAATTAGATGAAATTTAATCTTTTCAATTCGGATGACATTTTATGTTGTCCTAAATTTAGATACAGGTCTTTTCTTTTTTTTTTCTTTTTCTTTCTTCTTTTTTTTGCAGTGCGACCTCAGCCTGAACAGTCATATCAGGATTCATGTGACTTTCACATCACTCTAGAACATTTGTCCCAATTCCGCACTGGGAACCGGGGTTACTCTGAATACAAACATGGCGGACTGCTGTGATGGAGGTCAGTGGAGAAACCGTGCCCTCATCCTCGTTATCCTGTGCTTACAAATTTGTTGGTTTCCACTTCAACTTATAAATGAAACGGTAAATACAGACTTCAGTGGCTCAGTGTTTATTTCTGTATTGCAGTATGCTCTTACTGTTCTTTTGTGATGGGATCAGTTCAGGACTGTAATTGGTTCAGCATGGAACCTGATATTGACCACATTGTAAAAATAATGTGACCAGTCAAACAAAAAAGTCAGATCTGAGCAATAATAACTGAGCACTAAGGCTGTGTGTAGTGTGAACATGGCCTTAAAGATGGTAGGAACAACTGAATTTGAAAAATTAAGTGTGTAGACTGAAACTTGATGCTCTCACTACAGATGAAAGATGCTACCATCATAAATACATAATTATGCATTGTCCAGATGACCCTCACATCATAGTGGTATTCACACAAACAACTTCTTCATCCTGCTCTCTGCTGCTGTCCTTTCTTCCTTTCAAAATACCATTCAGCATGTTTATTTAGCTGTTAGGAGTCAATTACTGAATAAGTGCAGAATCCCATAAATGTTTATAAGAGTTCATTCAATCTAATTTACTCATTTAGTGAGGTTCATTTGGCCAAGTGAGAGTGAAGTCATTTGGACTCTGGGGCACTAATTAACAGAAACACCTGAAAGTTAATTTCCTCTTCTCAGAGAACTGCTGCCTGGTTTGTCAGGAGCGAGAAGCTAAATCTAGAGACAGGTGAGGATATCTGCCAGCCAGCAAGCTTACACACATGAACAGAACAAAATGAACTGAGGGTAAAAAAAGAACTAGCCTGGCATCACCAGACTATACTACTCATAAGGTTGAAGTAGGGGTATCAAGGCAGTTTGACTCAACACTTTTAGTGAGTGTTAAGCCATTTAAAACAATAGAAATATTCCTAAACACATATGTGATGTGATGGGAGCTGTGATAGGAGACTTTGCCCAATCACAGGTCGGTAAACTAGTGGATTGTTGAGTCTCAAATTACCATTGCTCCTGGTTTTTGGCTCATAGATGGTTGGTTGGTGAGTCTCATTTGTAGGTTGTGCAATACTGACATTTTGGGAATGAAACTCAACATTCAGCTCTCACTGTGTGATTAGCCAAAGTCTCCTGTCACGGGCTAGATGTTCTAGAGCCTGAAAATAGCGCCAAGAGGAGTCGCAGAAGTATACTTTTCTCTCAGACCACTTGAATTACATTATGCTTAAAAGTTATACTTAGAGGTGTGCATTTCACTGACTGAGACTTATTTGATACACATCCTGATACCTGTTCAATGATACGACGCATCTTAGGAGCTTTTACTGGCTGATGATTTGGATACTATTAGTCACAAGAAGAGATCCTGTAGTCTAAATGAGAATCTGTGAACAAAACTTTAAAACAGCATAAAGTGCATTTTTGCAGTAAGATGATATGCAATGAAGACTGCTGTGGTTTTGATTGAATTTGACTGTGCAGAGGAAGTGGCATGTGGAGGAACAGTGATGCTACCTGTTACCTGCTCTCCCAGTGACATGACGTATCTGTGGGTCAGGAGATTCGTGGTTCTGTACACTGCTGTCCAACATGTTTTGCATAAATAATTTGCAGCAGTGTTTCTCATCTTTGTTATAAAACCCAAACCCATTCCACACTTGCACATTATCAAAGTGTGGTGGTGTGACATCAGTTCTTTCACTGTCTGTTTTGAAGAGATGAAGTGGTGAGACAGGAGAGGGAAGGGGGAGCGCTTGTTTTGTGTGAGCAAGGTAACAGGCGTCCAGCTAGAGCGGTGCAGGCAGAGGCAGGGGGAGAGAGAAAATGGAGTAAAGTTACAGTGGCAATTCTTTAATGCTAAAAATGAAATATATGCACATCCTAATGAGATGTATTGATACACTAGTGCCTGAATCTATTTTTTTCCAATTCACATTCAGCTTTTTACCAATACAGGCCACCTGAATTGATGCATTTGCATCTTTGCACATTAAAGCCTGTTGCATCAGAAGCATGAGAGGTATCATTACACCCCTAGTTATTATGGAACTTTTGCCCAGTGACGCCAAAAATGAACAGCCTACCAAAGCCTCAAGTACAGCCTCACAGAGCTGCTAAAATCAATCCTCCACCCTGATCTCCACCCCAATAAGTAGGTATTCGACATACAGTAAATTGTGTGATGCAGAACTGTTCAGTTGGTCTTTTTCACATCAGACATTTTGACTTGTCATAGTTGGAACAGTAAAGGTGTTACTGATAACATTAATAATGGCTCCATTACATTCAAGTGTCCCAGTAAGCCACGACAGTGAGACAGCGAGCCAGCATGCAAAATACCAGGACCTTGATACTAAAGCAGATGAATGGAATTCAGTCACCATTAATTTATAGTTTATGTCAAACTATGTATTAAAAATAAAAAAATCTATATGAAAGTAATTCTTAGTACCAGCTGGCATAATCTCGATGAGAACTACATGTCCCAAATGATATTATTAGCCAGTACAAATTTGCTACAGGGTTATTAAATTATACTCATATGGGGTTGCAAGGAGACATGCTGATCAGATGAGATGCTTGAACCACCTTGACAGGCTCTTTTTACTTCTTCTGGATAACCAATCTCTTCACTGTCCCTAAGGATGTGCCCAGACACTCTGTGAAGGAAATTTATTTCGACTGCTTGTATCTGTGATCTTATCTTCTCTGTCACCACTCAAAGCACATGACCTTAACTGGCACTTTGTAAATCAGAGCTTCCCCCTCAGGCTCTGCTCCCTCTTGACCTCAACAGCCCGCCAAGACTGCCGCCGTTGATCCACACGTCCCACTCACGTCTTGTGAATATGACTACAAGGGAAACGAGTCACTAATGCACCTTTTTCCTGCAAAGAGTCATGGCCTCTCCCTTGCACTGTAAAAATAAACTATTTGGTTTAACTTAAAAAAGTTAGTGTCCAGGCTTCCTTAAAATTCTAAGTTGGCTGAATTTGAAAATACAAGCTAAGGGATTTTTTTTTACTTAAAAAAAAACAATAACATTTTTAGTCAAATAAACTTGATATTAATTCAGTCGTACTTGAGAAAACATGTTCAACAACTCTTCAGTCACACTGACGAACATTTATAACATTTAACATAACAGAATTTATTAACTTTTAATTAACTAATTCAATACTAACCTTAATTACGGCTCAGTGTTTCATTATTGTGAAAACAAACAACCATAACTTATAGTGTATTGGGGAGACACAGTAAGTTTTTATCTTTTTTTTTTCAAGATATAAAAAAGAACTTTCTCTCAGAGTTTTAACTCTCAAACAATGCATGCTGGGAAGTCTGCTAATGTGCTGATTATGTTTTAAAAAAAAATAAATAAATAATGAGTTGACTGTGTGCAAAACAAAAGACTTCAAATTAGAAAGATTCATATTTATAAATTCTGAAGTCTTCTGTAAATTCCTGTATGTTTTTTTTTACAGTGTGGAGATGCAAAGCAAAGTTGTCCTGCTGAGACAAATTCCTGAGACTTAAGTGATGAAGTCATTACCTCAAGGCTGAGCGGTGACAAAAACTCTTAAAATGCCAATTCAGAGGTTTACAATGCAATGATAAATTGATTGTTGATTCATCTTGATGCATCAAGCCACAGGGTGTCAGTTGGATTGTCCATCTACAGAATACTTCCTGTTGATTTTCAGACTCCCATTTTTTTTACTGCCGTCTCCCTGTTTCCTCCCGGGATCACAATTCTCCTGTATTTCTCACAATTTATGACACATTTTCACACATTTTTTTTTGCCTTTACATTATCACTACCCATTTCTGGTACTGTATGGTGCGAATGGTGTGAATGACTTCAAAAGTCTACTGTCTCCACCTGGACAACATAGCTATGCCAGAGCAGTTTAAGAATAATTCCTGTATGGAAAGTTTTAAAGGAAAGGTGCATGCATTTTGTTAAATCTGCCACATCAATTTTTTTTTTTATTTGAAAGGCAAAAAATAAATGAATGAAAACTGAGCTCATGCCAAAGGGGCGACTTTACTGTGTATTCTTATTAATTAAAAGTAAAATAAAAAGTATTTAACATCAAAATGCTGTTGCAGTGTACTTATTATTTTGTTATTTTCAAGTCTCAAGTATGATCTGCAGTTGATCACAATCAGACATCCTCACCAAAACTAAGCATCTAAGAATCAAGTATTATCCCCACCCCTACACCCTACACACATTTTTGTGAAATAACAGTTCAGTCTACTATGAGGTAAAGCACATTTCTCCTTGAAATGAAACAAATTGCTTTTGCCACATTCCCCATTGTAGCCCAGTTTCACTCACGACTGCCAAAAAAACAGAGATTTTATCAAACCTTTGAGAGCAGCAACAAGTAATCTTCCCTTAACAAAACAGGAATAGTATTATTCTGCTTTCTCACAGGAGGTAAAGCTGAAGATGGGTTTTCCAACAATGAAAGTGTTGACAAAAGCCACATAACAAAAAGAGAGGTTCTGTCACGTCACCATGAAGCATTTTATTTAACCGTAGGGTTTTCAGGGAAGCTCTGAGCTTCTGACAGTAAAGCTGACAGGAAAAAATTCATTGCGATCATTAAATAGCCCATTGCATATCTAAGGTTCGCATAGTTTTAAAATCTGTCACCCATCTGATTTGAACATTAAACAGCCAGCTGGTTTCTCTGTGTGAGGTGTATCCACGGGCCACCAAGGTGTGTGTCGATTGTGTATGTTGGCGCACAGTTTGATCCCTTGTTTCTCGCAGACTCGGGCTTCAGTGTTATCTGATTCCCCGGCTGTGTTTGCTCTCAACAGGTCTTTTATCATCTGATTCCCCTGCTGTCTATACTCTCAGTAGGTTTTCATTATCAGATTCCCCCGCTGACTCTCTCTGCTCGCCTTCCCCTCTCTTCTCTGTTTTCAGGGCTTTTGCTTTAAACGTACAAACTCTGCTGAATGCTACCAAGAGCTCCCCTCCCATGTGGGCTCACAGTTACCCGTCTTGTCCACTAACAGGGACGTGTATCTGAGCTAACACAGAGCTGGTTTAGTCAGGTTTTCATGGCCAGCTACGTGAGCTGCATGAGAAATGAGGTGTGTTTTGCATACCATTTTTTTTCTTGCTGCTCCTCATTTTTACACTGAATGCCCGCTGGCTCCTGTTGGTAACTGCACCTCTCATTTATTCTGAATTGGACATAAAACTCTTTTTTGAATGGGTAATATATGTAAAAATTTAAGTCATGGTGCACCAGTGTAAAAACATAATAGAGAGGATGGAAGCTTTATGCAAAGTAGTGGTGATTCTTGCATAGAATCCATTATTTTCTATTACAGAAATCCTCAGAGTGCATTCAGCTACTTAACAAAAAAGAAAGTTTGAATTGTTACTACTTTTTAAAATGGTAGTAGTAGTTGGTAGTTTTGTAATAATATTCAATGTGTAAGATTTAGGGAGATCTATAGGTGGAAAAGAAGTCTGACTGTGGGCATAAGCCTGCCATTGGGTACCTTTTTCAGGTGGCATATGCCATATCCACTATCTGCATTTTAAAGTGCGTTTTAAGCCCCTGTCTCTATGGGAAACAACAGCCTCTGAGCTGTCAACCCACACGCTGAAAATGGTAAATTAGCACCTAGTTGCTAACAATATGAACGTAAACAAGCAAGAAGTTGCTTGCTGCTGTTGCAGGGATTTAATACCATGACTTGCCTTCCCACATTTACATGTCCTACCAAAACAAGTTCCCCTTTGACACGATTTAGCACAGGCACTATTGCTGCATCATGGGCTTAAAAGGATATTACACTTTCCATGATAACCTACTCAGTATGTACTCACCATTATGCCGATGTGATGATAGGTCCAGATCTTCAGTTCACAAAACAATCCTGGAGTTTCAGCAGAAAACAGGGTAGCAGCCTCATCCAGTACAATGGCAGTGAATGGTGACCACGGATAAAACGTTAAAAATAGCACACAAAACAAACACAAAATGTCTCCATCTTGCTTGTGTGGTGTAATCCAAGTGTCTGCGAGCCGCGACATTAACAAATAACCGCAAAAGACGCCATTTACGCCATTACGCCATTTTTTATATATCCTAATGGCCGCACATGCCGAAGTCTCGCGAGAGTGTACTAACATGCTGGGATGACGTTGGACTAATTTTGTAATACTGAGGGAAGGTTGAGAGAAATTGTGTGAATGTTAAGCCTATTTTGAAGCCAATTTAACAACCAGGGTAGAAGGAAGCATGGGGTTTGGACTAAAGAGATGATCAGTAAATGCAGTTGCCATCTTTTGAACATGCAACCAGATCAGCTAGATGCCCCAGCAGCAAAGAAGGTGAGCAGATAAGAGCCATGCTACAGCTGGGAGGCTGTAAGGCTGTTCCTGGATAATGTCCGTTCAGGAAAATGAAGCCAATGAAATGGGACTCGGGCTGACTTGTGCCCACACAGAAAGGCCTGCTTCACAGCATCCTGGATTGGGCTGTTGCCCTCAGGGGCAGATTGTACTCCAAGCCGACAGTACACAATATACAAGACTCTGGCAGGACGATGGGAGGAGGACTCTGTTTTTACACTGATGATGCTTCGTGCACAAACACTGTCAACATTTATGGACATTGTTTCCCAGATGTTGTTTCCCTTTTATGTGAAAATGTTGACATTCAACATGACACAAATTCAAAAAATGCATTACAGAATCATTTCCTCGGTCTACGTATTTTTAAAAAAATATTTTAAACATATCCCATTCTGAATTTAATTATCTGCATACATGTATTTTAAAGGAATTGCAACCCTAATTTCACTGTTTTGTATAATGATAATAAATGGCCTTGAATCCATGAATACTGCTTCACAAGCTCAGCAGAATTTGTTGTTAAAGAAAGCCCCCACTGCTGTGTGATTTGTACTGGTGTGTGTGTTTGGGTGTGTCTGTTGCTGCTGTATGTAAATTTACTGATAGACATGCCCCGTGGTAGACTGACTATTGTACGTACATTTATATGCTCTGGGTTTTCTTCCACATAAATGCTGCTGAGATGCTAATCCCAGCCCTTGTCTAATTCTGAGAATTAATCACATTACGTTTCTAATTAACCTACTTAATGGAGCAGCCTCACCAAACACGTGTAGGCCTATACTGTACCTCATTTTCATTCCTATTTGGAGGCAATATACACATTTGCTTTTCCAATCATTTATTCTTTCATAATATAGTATCATACATTGCCAATAGAGTGAAAAGAGGTAGAATCGTCTTTTGAGTGGAGTATCCCTTATTATTTTTAAATACCATTTTATAAAGCTGTCAATGTAAAAAATAAAAGTAACACTGATATAAATTTTTAGGTCATATCGCCCACCCCTACTACGCATGGTTTGGATGAGGAGGGTGAGGCGAGTTGGTTGCCACCTGCAAGGTCACCACAAGATGTAACTAAATCCCACACACTGGTCCTTTTAGTGTGGGGTATAACAATTTTTGCAATAGTTACCTTCAATTTAAGTGCAAGATTACCCAAAATACATATTTTGTTTTGGATTCCAAAGCTGACATTTTACAAAAAAACACATCTTGCATTCAAGGTTTTGCTGTTCGACGCTGTCATAATTTCACCAAAATATATGTAAACACACTGCTGCTGTTGAGATGCTACTCTTCTTTTTTAATCTCTGTACTGTAGCTCTGTTGCAATTTTGTTGAAACTGGGTGATTTTAGAACAAATTGAACTTAAAGATAGATAGCAGAGAAGCAGATAGTTGCAGGAGCGGGCAGACTTACCATTAGGTAACGGTCTGCACTTGTCTCAGGCCCCAAGCTACTAAGGTCCCCACAACACACCCCGTAAACTTTTAGCTAAGATTTTTTTTTGTTTTTCTCTACATTTCACTGATTATTCAAGAGGAGGACAAAATTGAAATCCTCTAGTCGGCCGTAAAACATAAAGAGAAATGCTTTTGAAGTATCATCAAGTGGGTTTGTAAAATGTTTTTGGGGTGTGAAGATATTCCTGTTTTCTGTTCATTCTTTGTATTGGACTCAAACCAATCCAAGCTGGTCACATCTCTCTCTGTTTATGTGTAAACTACAAACTTTTAACAGCCACTTGGGTTTCATGTAGAGTATATTTTTAGAATGTGTAATTTCCAACATAGTTCAACCAGTGTCCTTCAACATATATTTAATGTTATACAGCTCGAATGAACACCTGAATTCAGAATTGGTACTACTCAGGATCATGGCATGAGCAGTGTAATGTCAAATTTATATTTCTGCAAGCCAGAAAATAACATTCTGCTCATGAAGCCCTCCCCTGAGTCAACTCATCTCTGTACTCAGTGAAGATGGACAGTTAAGTCCATCTTCATGTTCTTAATGTGTAAAGACAGGTAGGTTTTGTAGCTCAAAAGTTTAAGTTGTATTTCCCACAATCCTCCACAAAAATTAATATCTAGTCTCACAAATACGGTTTAAACTGCAAAGCTGGTTGCCAGTGGAAATTCATTTTAACCAATCTGAGTTCATCATTTGATTTACCGTCATATAGGATAAGACAGTGCGACTCTCATGACCTGGATAGGATCTTGTATGTCTTCTCATGTCTATTCTGGGTTCATGTTTTTCCCGTGGGGTCTGTATGATCCACCTCCTACATATTTCTATTCTTGTTTGTTGTCTGTCACTCTGTTTCACACATTTATTTCTGTCACAGCTCACAATCTGTACAATACTTGATTTTTGAACCACCTGGGACATTATAGGCAGGTACTACCTCTGCTACTGTAGCTGTTCTGAAACACTTTGATCCACCTCCTATCTACACTGTTCCTTAAGAGGAGACTGCGCAGGATATGAATCCTTTAAATGTTACCTTTGTCCATCAAAATTGTGGCACAACTCTACTTGCCTTTGCCTTCATCAGGGTGGTATATGATTTTGATAGAGACAAGTTGGAGTTACCAAAATGTGTAGCAAGTCGTTACCAAATGCGTAGCTTCCTTACATCTCAGTCAACCATCGCCCATCTTTCGTTTTCATGCAGCGATTTTCATCCAGGCTAATGACTCTATAGGGATGGTGATGCCGGTCGGTCCACCATTTTGTTTGAGACTGAAATATCTTGAAAAATATTGGCTAGATTTGATGAGATGAGATTTCTTGCAGAGGTCCACAGAGGATGAATCCTAATGATTCTGGTGATCCCCTGACTTTTCATCCGGCCCCAGCAGGTCGGTTTTCAATTATCGAGTGAAATATCTCAACATCTACCAGATGGACTGGCACAAAATTTTGTGCAGACATATGGTTTGGCAGATTGGGTTTCAAGAGGGTTACCCCCACTTGCAGTCACAGACTGTAAATATGAGCTACTTTTCTTGTTACCTGTTTACAGAGGTTTATTGAAAGTTCAGTTGATGAACCTCAGTTTAAACACAAATTGCTGAATAAATTGTGTCAGTTTCTCAATTGGATTTTAATTAGATGTCAGCGATAGTGGCTTTGCTGTCATTTTGTGGCAGGTTTTTGATGCTACTTCTGTAGGTTTTTTTTGTTTGTTTTTTACCATGTAGAAGATATCATAGCTGTCAAAAATTCCCAATACATCCAACTCAGACTTACTACTAGGCAGTGGTGAAAGAAGTACTCAGACACTTTACTAAGGAAAATACACAAACAAGTGTTTGCTGGTGGTATTATGCTGACATTTACTTAATTAAAATTCACTTTTTAATCACTTTTTATCAGTTGCTTCTCCAATTATTGTTAATGAGTGATAATAATTAACTTTCTTTCTTAACTTTCTTTGGTTTCTGATGGATGGACACGGCATAAAAAGTTTGGTAACCACTGGCCTAAGTGAAAGTAGAGATACTATCCTAAAACAGTGGTTCTCACTGGAGTTGGCTGAGGCACACTGGTGTGTCATGAGGCAAGTTCCGATGTGCTTTGGGGTTTTGGGACAACCATACATTAATACTGTGGCATACAAATATACAAAAAGTTAAGAATCAATTTTTAATTTACTATAGCAGTACTTGGTACCCACCCATTTCTCAATACAGATGCAATTTCTATTTCCGCATAAAGCAGGTCACTATTGTGAAATATATCCAGACAAGATGAGGCAGCATCATCCCGAAGAGGTTTATTTCACAATAATTACCTCCTCACTGTGCAGTATCATGCTTATTACATAGTTACTTGCCAAAAAATAAACATTTGGTACACATTTATGTGACACAAAATATTAACTGAAAAATGACTCTATGGCTTTATTTTGCAATAGTGACCTGCTCACTACACATTATCCTGCTTGTTACATGATTATGTACCAAAAAAAAAAAAAAAAAAAAAAATCAACGATTTGACACCAGGTATTAATTTTAAAATGGTTTTAGGGATTTAACAATGATTTGATTGATTTACTTTATTATTTTATAGCTGTTGTTTATTGCTTAGTCTGTTCTTCATAACAGCAGCCTGTTATAAAGAAATAACAGACCTCCAGCCTTTATCTTTGCCATATTTTTAGCTAACCGCATTTCTGTCTTGTTTAAGTGATAGTTCACCCAAAAATGAAAATTCACTCAATATCTACTCACCCCTGTGCTGATGTGAGGATGGGTGAAGATCTCCAGTTCACAAAACACTCCCAGAGTCTCAGCGGAAAACAGTGTTGCAGCTAAATCCAGTACAATTGAAGTGAATGGTGACCAGTTTTAAGATGTAAAAAAAGAACACAAAACCCCCCACAAAATGTCTCCATACTGCTCAAGTGGTGTAATCCAGGTGTCCGTAATCCATGACATTAAAATTTAACCCCTAAAGATGCTATTTACACCATGTTTTTAGCCTAAATGTTAGCTATATCCTCTCACACTGGAGCTGCGTGCACAGGCCTGAAGCAGGTACACAAGCTCTCGCCCAAGCGGCGTGACACGAGATACACGAGATCTCGCGATACCTTCACACCTGCATGTGACAAGAGCTATACTCTCATGATACCTTCACACCCAACTTTACATGCTACCTGGTCAGGCTTGTGCACATGGCTCCCGTCTGAGAGGCTACAGTTTTTTTGTGTTCTTTTTTTTTTTGGACACACACTCACATCAGCACAGAGGTGAGTAGATACTGAGTGAATTTTCATTTTTGGGTGAACTATCACTTTAAGTCCTGCTGGTTGTCAACGGTCTTTTTTCATGACTGCCATGTAATTCTCCTCTTTTTAATTCATACGAGGCGGGATACTAAAGACAATTTTCAATTTGCAGCAAACAAAGTTCTAAATCTTCTTAGGTGACAACTAATAACCGAGTGCTGTGCGCGAGGGACTGTGCGCGCATTTCAGTTAGGCTCTAAGTACAGAGATGCTGTAAAGCTGAGAAAACAACAGACTGCACATTACATATCACTGACCTCCCTCTCCCCCTCTCTCTCTCTATGTCACACCTCCCTCTCCCCTGTCTCCCTCCTCTCTCTTCCTCCTCCTCTTCCTCCTCCTCTCCTCCTTCAGTTCAGCCGGTTTGAGGAGATCTCTCTTGGAGCTGGAGAGGAGAGGTTGGCCGTCTCTCTCCTCCAGCAGCCGCCGGGCTTCTCTGCAGCCTCCCGTCGCCTCATCATGGATCTGTGGACTAAAAGAGTCGCTGGGATTATCGTTCAGGTCGCCCTGCTTCTCTGCAGCTCGTCCGGGACAACCGGAGAAGGTGAGCATGCTGTGCGCTTCTTTTTCACTTTTCCACTGAGGACACGGAGCGAGTCCGGGTAGCGTAGACCCGGAGGGACGGCAAGAAACGGGGCTTTATCCTTCTGTCTAACCGCCTGGAAAAATACAAAGCTCCTGCTTTTTAGATACAGTGAAATTCAGCTGTGTGTCTCTTTTACTTGTTCTGGTCATTTGGATAAAGTACAGGGATTCCGCGCGCTTCAGTTACGCATCAGCGCTCGATTGTAAAGGAGATTTAAGGAGGATTTAAGTGGTTTTAATGGGAATGATTATTTAATTTTCAGTTATTTACAAGAATTGGATCACTTTAATAGTGGACGGCCGTTACAGCTCTCAAATTCCTGCTTTATTGAGCCTGTTTTGTCGCATTTTAATCAGCTGTTTGTTTACTTCCAGGCTTGGACTGATCATATTCCCTCATGGGGAGCTTTGCGTATTCGAAGGAGGCTCTTGCTTTGGGCAGACGCGTTCTATCTCACAGCCAAAATAAACATCTAATTGTCACTCAAACGTATTAGGAGCCAGTTCATCCACTGCATGTGTGCGTAAAACAACGTTATCTCTTTGTTTTCTGGTTAATTTGGCGCTCAGCGCACCGTGCTGGGCATCCTGGGACTCAGCCACGTTTGTGCTCACACACTCCAGAGAGCAGCCAGGGTGTGAAAGTGTGTGTGTGAGACATAAAGGTGGTAGCCTGTGCAGGTTGGAGATGATAGCATGGGACTTAGTGGCTGGTGGTTGCATTATTTGACCTCTGTGGTGGAGAAATGAAGGAAAAAACATCTTTTCTTTTGTCTGTATTAAGTTATTTTATGCCAATGAGTTTGGCCCAGCTTTGAATGTGTATGCTTGTCTGTCCCCCTGCATGAGAAGGGGAGAAGGAGATGAAGAGAATCCGGATGAAGAGAGGATCGAGATTGAGATGAATCTCAGTGCTTAATGAGACATGCTTGTGTGTAATTGAAGCAGATGGCTGTAAAGTTCTCCATCCTTTCACGGTTTTATTGCCCTCCATCAAATTTTACTGATGTGCCACCTGATCTTCTCTTTGATTCTTCTTGATTCTTTATTTTTTTTAAATCTCTTTTTGTGCTTTTATTTGCATTCTTGCCTTTTCTTAGCCAGAAACCCTCTGCTATGTGACCAACTTCTCCCTTTCTGGCTTCCTTTTGAGTCTTCTTCATTCCTCTTTTCCTCTCTTCCTCTGACAGACCGCCTGGCACACATCATCATGAAAGCATCATATGAAGCAGCATGCACTGTGATAATGGTTCTGCTGCGGTTTAATAGAAAGGCAGTCGGCTGTAGGACAGTTAGACAGACACATAAGATGGATAGATTGTACAGTTGACAGATGACAAAAGAGATGATGTAATGAGGAGTGTGCAGTTAGAACAGATCTGTAGTTTTTCCACTCTTCATTCCTGAAAGAAACATCGACAGCTTCACCAAAACATCTGAATTTCTCATTCCCTTTTGTTTGCCTTTTCTTTCTTGTCTTTTTCCCTCCTGCTGTCCCTCTCCTTCAGTCACTTCTCTTCTTTTTCTTTCTTTTTCCGGCTGTTTCTGACTCAGACCTGCAGCTAACTCTCCATCTTCTCCTCTCATTCTTTCTGTTTTCTCTTCCTGCTCTCCTCCTCCATTCTACTGTCAACAAATTTCTCTCTCCTGGTTGCGTCCTCTCTTTCTGGTTCTCTCCCCATGCTCACTGTGTCTATCTATCTATCTCTCCTCTACCTGGATCTCTGCCCTCCTGCTGCATCTCTCTGAGTCAGGGAGCTGCTGCTGTGTCGCTTTCTTCCCTCATTCATTACCTTCCACCTGACTGCATGTTTCCCTCCTGTTTTTTGGCTACGTCTCCTCGTTTCTTTCTCTCCTCCTGCTCTTTTCTTTCGCTCTTCTCAGTTGATTTGATATTTCTGTTATCACCTCCATCTGTGCAGCTGTTACGAGTTGGAATCCACACACGAGGGGATTTCAAGACAAAAACCAATGCTAGTGCTTCTGTTTTATTCCTGTCAGGGTGTAAAAGCCTCTGAAACAGCATTAGGATCACAATAAGACACTAAAACCCTCCACTGAGGCTCAGAGTGATGACAATGTTGCAGCTCTTCAAAGCGGGTTTTCCCACCATACCTGTTCAGAGAATGAGAAAGGCTTAGATACACTGAATTAATTGACATGTTTTACCATTTTGGATAATTGTGAATTAAGCATTTAAGGTGAGATTTATCTGCATGTTTTACAGTTTGTTCTCATGAATTGTTTTCAGGGAGAAGCGTCATTATATCAGTGGTAGATAACACTGACTGATCCATACCTAAATGAGAGAGTGGCTCGATTGCTAATGATTCCCAAAACAACATGTAAGACTGTTGGAGAGTACCAGTGTCGGGCAGCACCAGACCTTTAGTATGTTATATAACTGACATGCATCACTTGATTTTAAACATAAGGCTGCCCCATGAAAGTCAGAGACTCTTCAGTTGATTTCTTTTGCCAGTCAGTGTGCATTACAGCAACCAACCTGTTCTCATCCCAACTCGTAACATAGTGACATTTTGTCACCACCGTTCTATGTCTCATACTAATGCATAACATACCGTTTAGTAGTCAGAAAGCCATTTTAACATGTGGTTAACGTTGTCAAACACTCACAGTTTGGTTAGGTTTAGGCAACAAAACTTACTTGGGCAGGTTTAGGATAAGAGCATGTTCAGGGTTACAGTAATTACGCTACGTAACTTATGTCATGATGTCATTGAAGTGACCTGTAAAACACAAGTCACATGATGCACATAATGTTCTGTACCTTAAAACTTTTAATAACAATTTAGTTTCACATGGGCCATGGTCTCGATCTCCTGGGTGAAAGTCCTGTGTTTGCTGCCATCCATCCACCCCACCTCCTTCAGTCACAGACTGTCATTCAGCGGCACATGTTGTAAAACATCAAATATTTGGTTAGGTTCAGGCACCAAAACTATTTGGTTAATTTTAGGAAATGATCATGGTTTGGATTAAAAATAAGCAAGTCAGGTGACACAAGTAACTCAAAACTTTTACAACATACACCCTGGCCTCGTGGTTGTATGTTGTGTTGGACCCATGTATCCATCTACCCACCTGCCTCCTCCATACACAGTCTTTCTTGCTCTTTATACTGCTCCCTCACAATTACTACGCCCACTAGAGGTCGCTGCCTAACAACCGTAAATATGGGTCATAATAAGCTGCTTGAACAGGTGACCTACTGTATAGGGCCATTTTTCTAGTGAGGACTGGATTAATCAGTATTAAAAACTGATATTAGTTCAGTTTACTATTGATGCAGCTTTAGTTTTCCTCTTCTCCATTCACACACAATCTCTCTCTGTATCTTTCTCTCTCTCTCTTTCCTTCTCCTATGTCTATCTCTCTGTTTATCTCGCTCGGCCTGATCCAGCAGCACACTCATCATGCACGGACCATAAACTACAGCAGCATAATAAGTTAAAGCTGCAAAGGTGGAGGGATTCCAGCCACAGGTTTAAGACGGAGCTTCACGTCTCCTTCCCCCTTGGAGACAGTTCACTGTTCATTATGGAGGTGGTGCTAAACGACAACAAAGTAGAAATACATATTTTATCAGCCACAGATGGCGCTCAGATGACTTGTTAGCCGGAGGAGTGAAGCACTGGGGTTTATGTGATGAGATTCAAGGAAGTCAGCGTGTGAAACAGCTACCCGCAGGGCAGTAAAGTCACTGTGCGCTTAATCGCCTTCTGATATTAACAGCATGATAGAGTCACTGTGTGTTTTGAAATAGCTTCTTGCATGAAGGTACTAGTGCAACAAAGGTAAGTCGGCCCAGTGTTTGCTGAGACCATAATTTAACTGAAAGGTGTGATCATACAGGAGTCTTTATCTTGTGGTTAGTTCAGGCGACGATGATAAAGAAGTATGAATTGATTTTCTTTAATGTACTCTGTATGAACACTACACAGTGTCTCAAGTGGTACTGTTAGCTAGGAAGTGGTTTAATGCTATCATTAGCTGTTGTGTATTGGTAGCTAATGGCTTGCCCAGTATCCCTCCAGATTTTCACTATCTGTTGTCTTTTCAGATGTGGATCAGTCAGGAAGCAATAATAACGATTTGTCTGATTCTCTAAGCGTACAATTTACAACAGCAGCATTTGTGCTTTCCACCCGGAATGTGATGTCAGGAAAATGGCCACTGTATGAATGTGGTGAATTGCTGTCAATTTGCTGACAACTGCCAGGGTTAGCTAGCATGATGGCTGAGTAAGGAGAGAAGAGCAAGGAAACTGTGGTTGATGAAGACGTTGTGGTGAAAAAGACCAACACTTCTGCTATTTGGAGTTATTTTGGATTCAGGGGAGACGAGACTCTGTTAAACATGACAAACAGTTGCGGCAATTTATTAATATGCACACTTCAATACTTGTTTATTTATCAAAGTCATATCACAATATTGAACAATTTTATCCTTCATCGTAGATTTTCCTAACATCATTCAGGCTAATTTCAATAGAAAAAGCATACATTTTAATAGTTATTTGGGGGGAAATTGACATAAGAAATACTAGAACTTGCTATGTTTTGGGTAAAAGTATGCGCAGTGGAAACACTTGGAATGAATGAGTCAAGAAACTCCTTGGCACTTTTAAGCATCAGCATTAAAGTAGGATTTGTGTGTCAGGTGTCCTTCAGTGAAGAAGAGCAAAGGCTTCTGTCGATAGTGGCAGTTTTGCACTTAGGTTCAAAATCATGAGAAATCCATCGTAATGGGGCAGAGAGACCAATTTTTCCAGTCAGTTAGTTCAATTCAGTCAGAGAGGAAGAAAAGAGAGCAGAATCAAGCCAGAATGCAGCCTCAGGGGAAGTTGTGCTCTGAATAAAGCATGTGGCTGTTGTCGTACATATGGTGCACAAGCAAGCCAGCCAACGTAAACTTATTTGTGTAGCCATGCACTCAGCTTTTATTGGAAACAACAAATTATCAATCGAAGTCTGGCTGCTGTGTAAAGAAAGTCTGGAAGCTGCAGCACTAAATGTAGCAGAAGTAGTAAGTATAAACTACAGTGTTTCCAACATCACGGGCCAATCAGATCTAAGAGAAGATGTTGGGAAAGCTGAGGTTTTAACCTCTTCTTGCAGACACACAGCTGTACATAAATAACATGAGTGCATCCACAATTCGGATGCATACATGTTATGGGTATAAGTATACCAGATTGAAAATGATTACCTCCATAGTATCTTAAGTTGTAGGGGTGTATATCTCAATACATGTTCAGTGATACGATACATCTTAGAAATATTTAGATAGCTAATGATTCAGTACAATTCGATTCCGTTTTACTAAATCCAGTGACAGAGAGAAGGGGACATTACAGTGGTGTTAACTGAACAGAACTGAAGAAGCCTCTTGGATGAGAGGCGCAATTGTTTTAAAGAACCCAACCAAGTCCAGTTGCCTATGATAACTCTTCTATGAATATACAGTGGTGTTAAGTTCTTAATAGGAATCTCATTTGTAAATGAGATACTGTAGCCTAAAAGAGAATCTGTGAACAAAACTTTAAAACGGTTTAAAATGCATTTTTGCAGTAACATGATATGCTACTTGGTTTCATATGAAGACTGCTGAGGTTTTAATTGAATTTGACCATGCAGAGGAAGTGGGGTGTGGAGGAACAGTGATGCTACGTGTTACCTGCTCTCCCAGTGACATGACATCTCTGTGTGTCAGGAGAGTCGTGGTTCTGCACGCTGCTGTCTGACACGTTTTGCATGAATGATTTACAGCAGTATTTCTTATCTCTCTTATAAAACCAAAACTCATTCCACACTTATGAAAGTGCGTCATGAAAGTTTGGTGGTGCGACGTCAGCTCTTTCACTGCCTGTTTAGAGGAAATGAAGAGGGGAGACAGAAGGGGGGCGGGGGGGTTAGTTTCCTGTGAGCAAGGCAGCAGGCGTTCACCAAGAGCAGAGCAGGCAAAAGCAGGGGGAGAGAGAAAAGTGAGGAGTTACAGCAGCAATTCCTTGATGGACATACAGTATGTGGGTTCTAATCAGATGTATCGATCCACTAATGCTGCATTGATTTTTTTCCGATTCACATTCAGCTTTTTACTGATACTGGCCATCTGAATTGATGCACTCACATCTTATGTATTCAAGCCTGATGCTTCGGATACATGAGTGAAGTGTTACACCCCTATTACGTTGCTTAGATTTTGGTGGTGGAAAATTGTATTTGTATCAGGATGAAGACTAACAGTCTACAGCCATTCCAGAGGCTCTATGAGGCTGTACCTAGGGACAGCGGTGTTATAGGATGACGGTGTCCCAAAAAAATCAGGACAGTCCCAAATTACAGGCAACTGTCCCAAATCATGATTACTGTACCAAAAATTAGCCAGATAATACAACCATATGAATCTGTGAAAATATTTTGATCAGTTATGCAGGCCACAATTCCTGCTTTTACTTATTGTCTTCTTTGTTTTTGTAGAATATGAATTGAGTATTGATATATTTTCATTTGACTATTGCACTGATAAGGCTATCATACATAATGTATTGTTGATGTCGTTCAACCCATTTAAACCAGGTGACAGAGAATGCAGCTGCCACTGTGGGATGAATTATGACTTAAAATATCTTTAAAAGTGTGTCTGTAAGCTCCTACATCTTAAAATGATACTCCACTTTGTGAGAATAAGCCATTCAGTATGTACTCACCACTATGCCGATGTGATGATGGGTGAAGATCTTCAGTTCACCAAACAATTCTGGAGTTTTAGGAGGAACAGGGTAGCAGCCTCATCCAGTACAATGGCAGTGAACGGTGACCACGGATAAAACATTAAAAATAGCACACAAAACAAACACAAAATGTCTCCATCCTGCTTGTGTGGTGTAATCCAAGTCTCCGTGAG
>JAJHUR010136457.1:0-29698 GCA_027495735.1 Lutjanus campechanus
TGATGTTTTATGATGGCTTTAGATTTATTAATTATTTGTTCAGCTATTTCTTCTACTCTGGTTCGGCACTTGTACAGCAAGTACAGCGTTGGGATACTCAGGAGTAGGCTGTCCGTTCACAAAATGCTACATGAAAGATGAAAAAATAAGTTTAAATTGCCTGTTAGGAAGCTATGTTCAATGTCGATGTAAACTGACGAAACATAACGTTAGAGAGCTAACGTGAACTCGCTAGCAAGCTAGCTAACATTAAGTTAATTAACGTTAGCTAACACTACGGCAAGCTAAACTTAGAGGGTACTGGTAACGTTCTGGCAATGATATACTAGTAGTATACAATATTCCAAACTCTTGGCGTACCTACTGTCCGATTTACATATGCCATAGGCACATCGCGCTTCACCATTTTGCTTGTCGGAGGCATAGATATCTATAGTAAAATATATAATATAGTAAATTTACTATAGATATCTATGGTCGGAGGTCCGCAGCTTGACGGACCTTGTTTACATAGTAACAGTTGCTAGGATGTGTGATTGGACAATGACCGTTTGGGGGCGGGCTTTTGCGAAAGGTCAATTTCCAGTAAGCCTCCATTGGAGAGCTTCATTCATGGTGCAACAATCATCTGAAGCCCAGTATTAGCAAAACCAACAAGCTTTTGGTGGACTGCAATGCTTCAAATACAGATGTTGCTGCAAAGAAGCTTCAACCTGTAAATAAATCATAAAAACTCGTAAAAACATATTTTCAACCCAGCAGCACATAAGAGTATACAATCAGCATAGTTCCAAGGTGGGTACCCAAGATTTTTCTTACCAATTAGGCATTCGAGCAAATGTGAAATATGGTCACAGTCTCAGGGTCCCAATCCTCAAACTATGGCCAAAAACTTGTTTTGTAAGGTCACAGTGACCTTGACCTTTGACACCAAATTCTAATCAGTTTGTCATTAAGTGGTGTATTACACCCATAAGAATGGGGTGGATGAAAAAGTAATGGCTCAGGCCACAGATATCTCCAGCGAAGAGGAATAAAAATGATGTGCCACTGTATCAGTCCCATCTGTTCAGTTCAGAAATAACAACTCCACAACAAAGCCAGTGCTGAAGGGCAAAATTTAGTTAGAGTTGAGTTGAGTTGAGTTGAGTTGAGTTGAGTTGAGTTGAGCTGAGTTGAGTTGAGTTGAGTTGAGTTGAGTTGAGTTGAGTTGAGCTGAGTTGAGCTGAGTTGAGCTTCATTCAGTTCACACCAGGTGACAGAAGTTAAGAAAAGTAAAAGGAAGTGACAAGTTTGACAGCTGATCTGTCAGAAAATGAGAAACTTGAGGCTTGGGGCCCTGACAGACCAATCCAACCTCAACAAAGACTGACTGGTGCATCGCTTCTTGTCCTCTGTTAAAGCTGTTCTTTCTATCACCAATAAGCATCAATAGCCATCGACTAGCTGACAACAAACGTGTAGACGTTCTGCGACTGTGTGAGATGTAATAACTATTGAGTCGCGTGTGTTTAATGTGTTTACATGTCCAAATAAGCCAGTTTACATGCTTTGTGATAAAGATGGATATATCAAAAAAGTCTGGCTAACAAAATATTACAAATACATGCATCGATTTTCAATCACACAATGGCTCCAGGAAGAGGAAATCTATCACTTAAAGCTTACTAATTAAATATAGCACAGGCATATGTTACTTTAAGCTAAGACAAAACTCTCCAAGCAAGGAACTGTTACTCTAAGCTCACTCATTTTGGCTGACTTCCACGATAGGCCAAAGTGAATATATTATGGAAATAGATTAGGCTGCTTGGGGGAGCTTCCTAAACAGAGACCGAGGGTAAAGACCTAGAGACCTACTGTCTGTTGATGTTTTTTATTTTATATCAGAGAAAGATTATGAATGTTATCTATTATACAGGCCAGTGCTACACTGACATCATTGTGGCAAAGGCTCAGAATACCTTTAAAACATTCAGAAGAGGATTAGGAAACTAGAGAAGCAAACAAAGTTAATTGAATTTAACGTACGTTTATGAACACTATTGTTCCATGACATAGGAAGAATGATAATACTATTAGCGACAAAACAATTTCACAGTGCTATAAACACATAATTCAAAAGGCATGTAGCCCTTATTTGAAATTCTGGTAAACAAATATTTAATTTCTGAATTCTCAAATTAGTTTAAAAAAATTTGATTCCAATCTCAGAAAGGTAAAATCATGCATATTCCGCAAAAAAAACAAAAAAACAATCAATTTTCACCAAAAACCTCTCACCAGTTCCTCTTTTTAAAAATAATCTAACATCTTCAGATGTAGAAAACAGAGTATTGTCATTTATTTCTTCTTTGTAAGTTGCAGAAGTAAACCCTGAAGCCCTGCAGAAGTGAACCTCACCTTCCACACTCTCCTTACACTTTCTGAATTTGAATCAGTCCTACAAACTAAAATACACTATGCTTCCAGTCTTTTCTCACTGACATCCAAAGCACGTTGCTACAATCATATACTATCACATTATATGGTCAAATGATCAAATACTTTTCACGGGCACAATTAAGCCTTGACGATAAAAGGGCTGTAAAGTCCACACAAAAAGATATGTCAAGATGTCATCTGTGAAAAAAGAACTACTGCATTTCAATAAACACAATTTTATAATTATTGTATATTATGTAAAAGGAAAAGACTATAGTTTTGCAACAAATGATTGACTGATGATTTGCAAGTGATAATGGTTGATAATTGAAACAAGACAAGTGTGAATAGTTTTTGTTGCCTCCTTTACTGAGACATCAATATAAACCTTTCCTACAGTGGATCTGATAAATGCACCGTATACTTAGCTGTCACTGGCTTATTTTTTCTGATTTCTAATTTGAAAAAAAAACATGTCAGCTGTTCTGGAAATGTCAGATTTCTTCTACATTATCAAACAAAATTTTGAATAACCCAAGGTGGGAAATAGCTCAATTCAGTTGCAAAACCAGCACTGTCAAGTCATTGTCTAAATAGTCTGCTCGATGGTTTGACAACCAGTTAGCCAGCTCCCTCCATTCTCTATTTTACAGGCAACAATCTTGAAGCAACAACTCAGCAAAATAGCTTTAAACATACAATATTATGTACAAAGTTCATTTTGTATTGAAAACAAAGTTTGTTACTTGTAAGCTGAAAATTTAGCTTAAAAGCTAAATTTGGCCTGCAATATCCCAGCTCTGTATTATTCTATTAAAAAATTAGTCTGAAGTGACAAAGCAACACTGATTGATAAAGCCAACCTCAGAGTCTACTATAAAGTCTTGTGCTTTTGTTTTGCAGTTGTGTTTAATTGTTGTTTAGTAGGCTGAATGGACGCCACTGAGTTGTTCAAAGAAAGTTTTCCAAACTAGCAACAGTATCTTGGGGCAGCAAAGTTTTGGGCTGGTCAATTGAAAGTCCTTGATTGGGCTCCACTGACAAAGATATCGATATATATCAATCAACTTACTACAAAACACTGAAGTCAGACAGAACATTTGGTGTAAGACTGTATCTGCTCAGGTCAGGGGCAAGCATTTCAAGCAAGTATTTCAGGTGAGGCAACGAGGCTATACGGGACACTCAGTCAAGCCCTAAATCCCTGGGAATTGGTGTAAGTCACCCAGTCCACCTCTAAAGCTTTGGTAGGAATGGGATTCGGAGGGCCGAGGCCACGGGCATCACCCCTGAGCCCCAGGAAGAAAAGGTGGTCTGAAAAGAGCGGCGGCGAAATGGACCTCGGCTTGATTAAATGGTCACTGAGTCGGAAAGCAGCTCTGATGTGATCTGTGACCTCGTACTGCCCTGAAAAAAAATCTTTTTTAAAGAAATGATTAAATGAAAGCACCTTCAAAAGGAGCCTGGAGGGACTGCAGTGAAGCGGATGGACTGGTGGGAGGGTGCAAGGTCCCCACTTAGCACAAACACTGAAGGGGGTGGGGGTGGGGTGGATCTGAGAGAGGGGTGGGAGTAGGCTCAGACCTAATAACCACCTGCTCAGAACTAAGAGAAAGAGAGAAGAGAAGAAGGAGCGTGAGAGAGAGACGCACAGAGAGTGAATGATCCAGTGACAGTGTGGTCTGTTGGCTGGTAGTCCTGGATAGGACAGCAAGACCTGAGAAACAGTATGTGGTGGGCAACATCTCAAGCATCTTTGATTCCTTACACTCTTTCCTCTCCCTCTTCTCAAAACATTTTGAGAGGAGGTTCAGAGGGCCTCACAGGGGAAGGAACATATCTGAAATTGAATTAAAGAGAAGGGACCTTTGAGAGCTACTGGGAAATCCTCAGAGAGAAGCAGGGAGGTCTTCTAAGAGGCAAACTCACTCAGTTTTTTCAGTGCTAGATTGGAAGGCAGCAGAAAGCTTTGCCAGCGACTGTGGTAGCTACTTAAATTTGAATAGAAGCGTGGGGAAAGATATTTAGGTTACAGTGTGAAGAAGAATGAATAATGAGGAACTGCTCTGTATTTACAGAAGAGCACAGAGTCTACTGGACTTAAGGTTGTTCTCAAGTCCAAATACTTGAGTCTGGACTCAGGCATCTTTTTTCTTTTTTAAGTTTTTTTTTTTGTGTGTGGCATTTTTGCCTTTAGTGGACAGGGCAGCCAGAGAGTAGACAGGAAACAGGGCAGAGAGAGAGGGGATGACACGCAGCAAAGGGCCAAAGGCGGGAGTCGAACCAGTGGCCGCTGCAGAGGACTAACAGCCTCCATACATGGGTCGGACACTCTACCAACTGAGCTAAACATCCGCCCAACTCAGGTATCTTTTAAGTGAGACAGCCATTACTGCAGGTTTTGTTTTCACATAAGGTGATCAAATTGCAAATCAGGCATCCAAAGCAGCATTGTATACTATCTACATTATGCCACAATATTTTTTGTAAATGTTTAAAGCATGTCCATCAAAAAGAAGTAATGGCAAATGTGTGCATAGTTTAACAGTGCAACAGTATAATGTTGTAAGCAGTCATAATTAGGGCTGGGTAGTTGATTCTTAGAGTCTAAGGTATGGACTGAAGTAACCCTCTACGAAGTTACATAAAAACTTCTCCAGTCAAATGATACCTGCATTCAATCCTTTTTGGACCCAGACAAGCATTCTTGTTGTGATTTTTCCATTTAATGGGACGTGTTATTGGCCCACTACTACAGCTGCTACAAATCATAGTCTGTGGTGTGGTGAAGTCGAGCGTGGTGTATTTGACAGTGTTGGCAGTTGAGCTTGCCAAAACTGTGGCATCTGATAAAAATAAATGTAAAAATAAATTAATAAAAGGATTATTTCAGGAATGCTTTCATTCATGAGATGGGTATCAAATACAGTAGGGAAAAGTTATTAAATTAGGTATTCTGTTGCTATCAGTATGATTTTAAGGGTACTGGTATTGGTATCAAATCAATGAAGTGATACCTAGCCATAGTCATAATGCAGCAGCACCTTTTTCTTTGTCTGAAAAGACTGGCAGACTTTTAGTACACATACATTTTGTGCTGTGTAATCAGTGCACACACTGACACCTTCAACCAATCACATTACTCAACTTTCACATTTGGTAAAGACTTCAGCAGGCTACACTGAAGATTACTAGAAGTGAACCCCTCACACCAACTTCTTGCAATGGACCAGAGGCTGCTTTTCTGAACCCCCCAAGTTCGACAGCAGCTTCGTAGCTTCTGCAAATGTACAAAATTCTCAGAGAGAGCAAAGTTCAGAACAAATCCTCAATACAGCTAAAATGTGAAAATGCCCTTCAACTGAAGTTCAACTATAGTACACTATGCATTCATGATCTGAAGTTTAAGGATTGGCAAGAGATTAACTATAGGGCTTTAACTGCTTTTAAATCTCAATGTCCTCAAAATACATTATACCACAATCCATTTTTCAACATGTAATTAATGTAAAATAAAGCAGAAACTAACTGTTTTACCAGTTTAAAAACCCTTTATAGCTCAGTTACAATTGCATTTTTGTAAACTGAAACTTCCCAAAAATCTATTCCTATAATTGCAATAATTTGTCACAGTTTAATACAGAATATGACTGTTATGACAACCAATTATGACATAAACATTTTATTCGATTATGATATTTTGCTGAGCTCTGCCCAAATGACTAGACCTGCTCCCTCTCCTTACCTTGGTTTATCACCAACAGAGAGAGACATGTCGGGGAGGCTTTCTCATTACTACAGCAACATTTATTTAATAATCTCACAGCGGTAAAAATCTCATTCCGCAAATGTTGTTATGGAGCTTAACACAGTTCAAATTTGTATTTTAGCAGAGAAAAATGCAGAATTCAGCAAACAGGAATACAGAGACAGCCCATAAAAATACAATTACAGAATATAAAAGTATTTGTTGTTTCCATATGCGACACAAACTCTCTGTTTTGTGCACAGACAACACATCAGAACCCAAATCACAAACTGTGTCTAATTTCAACAATATTAATGTATACACTATAGAGAATTAGACATCAAATGGGACTGGTACACGACCCTTATTGTTCATTCTTCTCCTCGCTGGCTGGCAGGCCTACCTGCAGCTAAGAAGATTGTACTCCAGCACTGAAATCCTCCTCATGATATTTCAGATGTTCACTGGCACTGAAACTTTTTAGACATATCTTACCTGGAACTATCATCAGCAAGAGTGAATGATGCATGATCCAACAAAATTTAAATCTGGACAAAATTGATATCTAACTTAAAGGATCTTCTGTCTAAGAGAGCTCTGTCTGGTACGTTCCATTTACCTTGGAGGCCAGAAGTTAGAAAAATAACTTTTTTGTTTTGATAACAATGCGTTGATAACAATGTTTTTTTTTTTTTTAACTGCATTCAACCACCATAGCAAGTCGCCCCCACAGATAGAACTATGTGTACGACTGATTTAATGAGACACATAAGACAGAGGTGCTAATAAACAGCTTTCACTACTGTTGACAATTTCAAGGTTGGGCTTGGTGAGGTTCTTCCAACTTCCAAAGTCGGAAATCCAACTTATCTCTACAGCAGCTGATTAGATCATTAAAAAGACAGAGGAGGAGTTGGCACATACCACATGCTTACAGAGACCTCTGAAATTTGTGTCAAGCACAACTCAATTGAATAGAAATGGGAATGGAACTGGACTGGAAGTTGTTCCAGTATGTTTCACAACAAAGAACACCACATATAGTAGAAACTTGATGAAAAGGTAACTCTGATTACTGCTCACTGTGTGTGCTGCCATATTGCTGTGACATCAGGTGGGCTTATGTTGGCAAAATCAGGCTGGATGGATGTTGCCTGAGTTTTTGACTTGGCATTCTGACTCGAATGAGTGCTCCATTGCACTTTTCCATGTGGAGGTAATTTTTTTCCAAGTACAATGGATTGCAGCATGACCACTTCCCAGCACCACTACTATCCTGTTGGTTAGTGGAGGGGAGGGTGGGGGGTGGGGGGGTAGGAGTCAGGGGTTGGGTCAAAATGTAATCAGAAACCTGTACAGGTAGTAATGTCTGTAATTTATTGGTGCTGCAATAAAAATAAGCTATTAAAAACTACACAGTAGGGACTAAGCTGTGTTGGAAGTTATATACAGGATATTAACTTGCTTTACCATTTGGACAAACAAATTACTCAAAAAATTAGTGAGTTAACATTTTTCTCAACCATCTAATACTTTAGTTTGATAGCCTCCCCACTGTTCACAATTTGTTTTAATTTAACTCAATTCAATACTCAAGAAAATTTAATATGCATACTCATATCTTTGAAACTTACTGTAATTTAGTCACTTTAAACACTGTGTATTTAAAACCCAGTTCGAATTAGTGTGTCGCATGGAAATGGGACACGGCTTAATTTTGTTTTTCTCACTCCCTATCTCTTTCCCTCTCTCTCACACATGCACACACACGCTATCAACTTGATTGTTTCCTCTTGGTGAGAGTACGAGTAACGGGAACGGCCAGCGATAACACTTGTTTAAAGCCAAGTAAATTGTCCTGTTGCATTGTTCTGCGGAGACTGACATTTTTACAGAGCCTCAGCATCCCAATCAGAGCTCGTGTAATCACACAGACATTTTTACAGCAATCAGACAGAGCAGAGGAGGGGGCTGGGACTTCAGACAGAGAGCAGAGACACTGCTGCCTCTGAACCAAAGATACTCAAATCATGTCTCCATAAAGCCTTGATTAAAACAAATTTAGAAAGTCAAACAGCCGTGCCATGACAAACCATAGCACTTTGAGTGTAGTAAAAGAAAAAAAAAACAAGCACAGATGTCAGAGTGTTTTGTCTGTGAAGGATTATCCTGAGGAATTCTCGGCTCTCACGATAATCCATCCTTATCACTTGTCACGTTCAAAGAGGTAGAAATTGGAATGGACTCTGGGACGGAGTTGGGTAAATGGAGAGCTTTATGACCAAGGAGAGGCGTGCAGGAGACAAAGTGAAACAAAGTGAGCTTCAAGTGTCTCTCTCCCTGGCTGAGTGAGCTGTCTTTGCAGCAGAGCTTGTACCTCTGAGGATATTTGTGCTGCTTTGTTGCAAATTAGGCTTCTCTTTTGAGCTTTTATTCACAGAAAAATATCAAAGTAATCACCAGAGCAATGGTGATTATTCAGTGTTGGAAAATGTGAGACAAATAACAAGACTTTGTTTACAGTTTAATCTATTTGAGGCCTGGTGTACACCAGAGGATGGAACGAGTTGTTTTGTCTGTGCCAGAGGAGTTTTCAAGATCACCACCTTAGTGAGAATATAAAAGAGCCATATTGGACCCCTGCTGAGGACTGGAGCATCCACAGAGATTATTGTCCAGAGCTCCTGACCTCATCTGGGATGTCTCCATCATTATCAAAAATGTTTTTGTGGCATGAATCATTAACAAACCAAATTAGCATTATGGGAAATATCACGACAAAAAATTAGGGTTTGGTAATGTGGGGTGTCTTCAGACAGAAATCCTCTGAGATGAGGGGCTGTCTATCTAAGGTGTGTAGTTTATCCATTTCATACAATTCATATTCAATCACACCAGTAGTTCAACATTTTGTTAGATGATAAAATCTATACCACCCTAATGTTTGTGTGTCAAGTATACATCTTCAGCTAAAGAATGATTAGCTTAGCTAAGCATAAAAACTGGAAGCAGAGAGGAATAGCTAAGTCCTAGCTTGTTACAAAGCTCTCCATCATGGAAAGATCACAACAATATTCATGAATATATTACATATAATATTACAACACGGCTGCTGATGACTATGACTAATGACTATTTTCATTTATTCATCTCAAATATGAAAAAAGAAAAATGCTCATCATAATTTCCCAGAGCCCAAAGTGATGTCTTGAAATTGCTTCTTTTGTCTGAGCAACTGTCCAAAACCCAAAGACTCTTCATTTGCTATTATAAATGATGCTTAAAAATGACTGAAAATATTAACTGATTATCAAAATATTTGGCAACTAACTGATTAATCAACTAACTGTTACAGCTGTAGTACACAGACTTATAAAACAATTTGTGTTTTCTTTTATGAGGAGTTTGTGCTGCTAAACTTTAAGCTAATCACCTCCTAGCTCAAGCAATATACTCAAGTGGTAGTGATCTTCTCATCTAACTCTTCTCAAAATATTGAACAAGTTCACTTACAAACTGAAAAGTATATATGAACACACACCGAAGGCTTGTTTCCATAGGAGGCATTTCAGCCATGTTTGTAGTCATCTGTGTCACACACGTCAGACAGGACAGATCTGCTTCTATTTTAATCGATACAGCTGTCTACACAGACCTCATAACAGCTTGCTTTTTTTTCGCTTTAAGTCCAATTTGTTCCATTTCATGCATATAACGGCAGTGATTGTGTGTTGGGCTTTAAACCTCGCCACCAAGCGAGTGACCTACAATCAATACTGTGCCTGAACACCTTCTGTGTAGACCCTGACAAGAGGACTAGAGCTGCTTTCGGTACGCAGACTGTATAGACACAGATACGAAGAAACAGTTGTACTTTCTGACACACAAAAACCATTCACCCTGATCCTTGTGGAGGAGCTAGAGAGCATGAAGTGGGAGAGGAGGGATATGATGTTCCTATGGGGGAGAGAAGGGAGTGAAAGTAGAGGAAGAGAAGTATGGGTGCAAGGAAAGAGGGAAGGTGACTTTCATGGCACAGCGGAGGGCTGACACAAGCAGTCCTTGGCTTAGGAAGGCCACAGAAGTCTCATGCTAACAGCATCCACGTACAACTCCTTTAGCAGCACTTTCTGTCTGTCTCCCTGCCTGTTGGTCTGTCTGGAGCCTGTTCTGGGCCAGCTAGCAGCCAGATATCATTATCTCCTTGACTCAGGGCAGAGTAATCTCTCTGCCTGCTCCTGCTTTATTGAGTTGGATAAATATAATATGTGACTCACAGCCATTATCTACTACAGAACAGCCCTATTTATCCAGCAGGCAGAGGCCTTGGCGCATTCGAACTGGCCTCTCTCTCTTTGATGGAACTACACTCAAGTGATGGAAGCCTTTGAACGCCCATTCATGGGATTTGAACCAGTGGAGAAATTAACAACATGAATTCAATCTTTCATGTAGACAAACTGTGAAACTAAAAATTTAAAACAGAGTTGTTAATGCTATTTAAAAAGTAATGACAGGTCAAAAAGAGTATTGAAGCAAGTAGCAGCACTTTAAATATTATAGAGAGAGGCACTGCAACTGCACATTTGAGACAAGCAAATGCCAGATAATGACGCATTTACATTTAACTGACGGAGGTTTCTAGCAGCTCTAGGAATTAAGTTATGTTGTCAATTGTTTTGTAACTATTGCCACTATCATTCCCGAATCTTAACCAGGTATTTATTATTTTAATAATGATGACAAAGGTCCCCTAAAAAGCTACAAACCAAACCATGATCTTTCCATTCTCTTATTCCAATCAATGTTTTTAGGCCTAAATCTAACCAAACCTCAACCATAGCTGTGTAAGATCAGAAAATGGTTAATTTTGCAGTAAGATCTTGTAACAAAGTGTCCAGTTAGCAGTGTCAGGATTTAAGGTTCTCTTTAAACAGCATAGTGCTTATTGCTTGTCATGGACACTGACTGGCATTTACAGTTGCCAATAGCACTGAATGTGCGGTGCGGTACGGAGCCCCCCCATGCAGTTGGTCTGTGGATGTAGGAAGAAGAGTGGTCATATTCACTGACTCTTTCCAGTTTGAGAGCCCCCAGTGAACATGGACGAACTGGGACCTTCCAGGACCAACAGAGGCTAATTTGACGACAGGGAACAGGCTCCAGTGCCAAGGTGGTTTTCTTGCCGGATCTGGCTCCCAGCAGCTGGGGGCTGAGTCATGGCTAACCAAGCTAACAGCAGTTAGCAGTTAGCTACTTTAGCAACAAGTAAAGTTTTGTTTACACCAGGAAACTTCATAAAGAACCTGGACTGTATTCTCGGTTCCGTTGCCTGCTAATAGCAGCTAACAGTTATGGTTCGCTACATTAGCAGCAAGTAATCAGGAAAGGCTGTAATTAAATCACAGAGAGGGGGAGCTGAGCAGATGGAGGACATCAGAGGGAAAACAAAAAATATATTCTCCAAATATGTTTCAGTTTCACCCAAATCACAGAATAAAGTTATTAAGTTGCGCTTTTGTACAGCAAGGCTCAGCCCCCCGAAACACTGCAGTCTGCTTCAGTGAACTGATATAGAGAAACGCAAGAAGCTTTTCACTGGACACAAATTTAGTATACGCCCTCAAGTGCAGGATCTGGCATATAGACTCTGGTGTACAGGTGATGTATAGAGCAATACATATGTGAGGAAAAACACTTAAACAGATTTTGACTTCATGGGAACTTTAAACAAACGCTTGTTTAAAATGTGTCATTCTGTCTTCTACTCAATTAATCATTGTAGCTATAATTTCATTTATCACATACTGTATATTACATTGGTCTTCCTCAAAAAAATGGTCTGAAACTCATGTCTCGCTCACTGAATTTAAAAGTTAGCTGTTTTTGCGGGCATATCTCGCTAAAGACAGCAGTTTGCCTCCTGTCATAACACTGAGTGCTGAGGAACTGGAGGATGCAGGAAAAGCGAGAGACAGAAAGAGAGGGAGATACAGAGAGAGAGAGGGAGAGGTGAGGGAAAGGCTACCCTCTCTTGTCTCAGTCTCTCTGAGGGGTTGACAGGTAGAGAAATAGATCACTGGTCCATGACAGCTCAGTATGACCCCACGCTATCATGCAGTGTGCTGTCTGTGGAATGAGCTCCCTGATGCAAGTCATAGCCAGCCCATTCACGGCCCAGCTACTTAACTGCAAATCCTCTGTTCTCTCCTGATAGATTCACATACGTTTTACCCCTGACGTCCATGCACCGTCCTTGACTGCAGTTAATGTTAATGAGAGGATATTACATGAAGAGTTATTTCAGCGGCTTAATCACAGGACGAGCACAGCATTTGTGCAAAAGATGTTTGTTGGCCATGTGAAGGACTGGCCCGCCTTCTGCCCAATTTATGTTGGGATAGGCTCCAGTCCAAGTACCCCTGCGTCCCTGAACTGGAATAAGCAGGTCAAGACAACGAATGAATGGAATGAATAATTGTTTTAGATGAAGATTGAGGGTATGGGGAGGAGACTGGAGGCCTGGGTTTGGCAGTATGCTGGTCTCAGCAGCCATTTAACTGCCAAATCAGTAAAACAGGGATTAACCACAGGCCACAAACTCTCTCTTCTCCTCTCCTGTCTCCATTGTCCTCTATTCTCCTCTATTCATATCTCATATATTCTCTCCTTGATTTTATGTCCTTGTCTTTCCTCATTTCTCCTCTGGTGTCTCCTCTCATCTTTTCTCCTCTGTAATGCTCTTCACTGTCCTCCACATTTCCCCATCTCCTCTTATCCATCCTCTCACAAAGTGACCTACAGTGGCCACCACCTGAGACAAGCAATGGCACACTCTTAGAAATGAAGGTGCTAACTAGAACCATAAAGGGTTTTTCAGCTCATCCCCATAGGAGAACCCTGTTTGGTTCCTGGTAGAACCTTTTTGAAAGCGTGAGTTGTATTGATTTCTGGCAAGTTAAGGAATAGAATAGAACCTTATGAGAAAAATTTCACCAGAACACAATGTGAGATGTTCTACATAGAACCCTCTTATGGTGTAATGGCTCCACTCAAAATTCCCAGAGGGTTCTATTCAGAACCTCTCCACCCTCTAAGGACGCTAACAAGAACCCCCAAGGATGTTCTACTGAGAACCTATTGATATCCCAAAGGTTTGTCCAGAACTCATACAGGGGGCTCTAACAAGAACCTTTTTCTATTACAAGGATTTTATCGAGAACCCATGTGGGAGGTTCTGCAACACTGTTTTATAAAGGTTTCATCTAGATCCCAGGCAGGACCCTTTTTCCTTTATAGTACAAAGAACTAACAAAACCCTTCATGCCACAGCAAGAAATCTTGCTTCTAAAAAGGGGTTTTGGATGAAAATGGAACCCTTAGTCTCACAAAGAACGACACCTTTCTTCAAAACCTCAACCCTATTGGAGCCCTTATTTGTTATGGTTAGTTTATCTTTAGACAAAAAGTAATGGCAATGAATTTTTATTCAAGTAGACATAAAAATGACAATGCAATGTTCAGTCGATTTTACCTCAGTATTAATCTTTTTTTCTACAAATATAGCAGGCTCAGCATTGAAGATGAGTCCTACGGTGTCTTTCACCCACAAAATAAGCTCCACCAAGACAAAAACTAATTGACTAGTATCATCCACTATCCTGAATTTGCAATTCTTAAGTTTCACTCAGTCGCCAGAGGTAAAAGTCAAATGAAAGAGAGAAAGGAGGAGAGAATGTGGAAAAAAGACAGTGTCTCCTTTTTAAGTGTCCCTGCTGCCAATGCAATGCATTACAGGGATACAAAGCAAGCCATTACTGCTTAGCATTTGTTGAATCTTCGAGTGCCCAAATAGTGACAGGTCTATTTCTCTACCGTTAGTGAGAGAGGCAGGCAGAGCAGAGGACACCTAATTACCCAGTATTGTGAGGCACAATAAAACTCTTGATAAGCCTGGCGACAGAACAAGCTGTGTGTGTGTGTGTGTGTGTGTGTGTGTGTGTGTGTGCTTGGATGTTAGCCATGCCTGTATGTTGTTTATGTGGGCTCACGTGTCGGTTGTTTCACTTTGACTGCGTGTGCTGCAGAGTCTCCGCCTGTCCAGTGATGGAGGGGCCTGTCTCTGCGTCTCGGAGCCCGTATCTACGGAGCTGCAGCGCCAACAGACAGCGGCGAGAGTCGACTTGATGACTAATGTGTTCACTGAAGAAAAATTAATGATTTTTCTGGCTGAGGTTAATGGACATGTTAACACACAGAAATGATTTGTTTAAGAGGAAATGACCGCAATCTATATTTGGTCATCTCTGTAGCACTGTCCCAGAATCCAATACAAAATGAAAAGACACACACACGTTCACATAGCTCATCTTCACACACTCGACTTACACACAGTAATTTTGTCTCACCTCCCGTCCCCAGAAAGATGTGTCGCTGAAAATTTGTGCAGTTTCATTGGCAGTAATTTTATTCATTTATGCATTTAATTTCACCTAATCCATAGATAACCTTCTTTTGGGCTCAAACAAATACCATAAATACACCACATCATGTGAGTGCGCGCACACACACACACACACACACACACACACACACACAGAGAGAGAGAGAGAGAGAGAGAGAGAGAGAGAGAGAGAGAAGTCATTTGGAGAAGACCGAAATAAAAGGACTTAGTAGTAATCAGAGTGGCTGCTGAGGGAGGAGGGGTGATGGGGGACGAACAAGGGAGGACACCAAGAGTGAAGCAGAAGATGGACTAATAAATTCTGCCCCCGCTGAAGTTAGCCATAAAACACAGCGGTTTTATGCATTTGAGGGCAAAGCTGTCTGTCTGAAAATAATGCAGAATTAATTAGTGGAGCGGTGGAAAAAGAACCCCACGACAGTCAGCCAACCGGTCTCATAAATCAAACAGTCTGGGGGAAAAACACAAAGCTAATGTCTGACAGTACAGTTACCACATACTCCCGAAGAAGAAGCCAAGCTGTAATTATCAGCACCAAGCTCAGATGAGTCAGTGTCACTTCTATCAGTCAGAAAAATATGGTAAAGATAGACACTGTAAATCTGATTGTTAGGCCTATACTGTATAATTTCATCAGTTAACAGATGAATATTGTGCAGCTCACACTGTACTTCAGCTCTGAGCATAGAGGACAGATTCCAACAGCAGCAGCTTTCAAGTTGCCACAGGGGGAGCTATTGATGTTTCAGTACTTATTCTACCCTACTGTAATGATGTGTGTCTGTGAGTGTGTGCTTGAGCCTTTGCGTTTGTGTATGTGTGTGTTTTGGTCTTCAGCCAGGGATGTTAGCCAGAGGTTATTTGGCAAAATCAGTTATGTGCACTTTGTTTTTTTACTGTTAAACAGGAGCATGCCACCCAGTCTAGCCATATCAAATGAAACATCTTCAGCACATTCACACAGTAAATCATACAGTGTATTTTAACTTTCTGTATCCAATGTGAACTATATTAGCATAATGACATAACTACAGCTAAAATGGCTAATGCGAACACAAAATGTGGATAGATGGGTTGGGTTACACATAGGTGATCAGTTAGCAACTTAGATGCAAAATAAAGTTAATTGAAGAGGCATTAGACAACTATGCATCCAGTATTTATAATTGGTGTAATTTAATGCATCTATAGTATATACTACATATACTCAGCAATCTAAACCACATATTTGGACATGAAAAGTCCCTATTAAAAAATATGAAATTATTGTATAGTTATTCATCAAAATGTTGGTGATTACAAAGGGGTTACGTCCAAATACATTATTTTTATTGTTAAAAAAAAAAAAAAGGTTATTTCTAGAAAAGAACATTCACTATGTTGTTTTGCATCTTTTCACTGTGTAGGAATGACTTCTTTTGGCATATTTCTGGACAACACAGGTCAGCAAAGCCATTGGGACAAACTTAAGAGCAGCACCATCATGGGTATAATGGCTCCCAGAGAGCTGTTTCTAGGTCTAGGCAGGCTCCATTCACTGGGAAGTATGCACTCAAATTTTGTGCATTGTTTTTGATTGTTGTGAATTGTTTTTGATTGTTGTGAATTGTTTTTGATTGGTCCTCTTGTTTGAATGTGCACCACCTCTCATCTGCAAATCAAATCAAGGCACACTGCTCCAGACATTTGTTCAACAAGTAATGAAACATAATAAGTTAAATTTCTTTGATGCAGTAATAAATATAATTACATTACATTTTTAACAAGGCAACTAGTAATCCGTAACCTATACCTGTAACCCTAGAAAAACAAGTACAGCAAGTCAAATCTTAGCCATGAAGTAGGTCTCAAAGCAATAACAGACATTTAGAATAGACAATCAATTTTAAGTTAAAGTTGTGCATGGAGCTGTGCAAGGATTAAACACATGCTTCAGCCTAATATGACAGATTAATATTAAGACATGTTAATTGATGTTAGGAGAACCAACAGGACAGGATAAGAACTGTATGAGGAAAATTTGTGTATATGTGAAAAATGATGTGTAAAACATTAAGAACTACATTCACTCAAGCACTCAAATGTATGATAGATTGATTCTTGATGAAATACAATCGGATGTGCATAACTGAGGCACTGGAGACTGCTATACAAAGTTGCTGGCAGCCAAACAAATGAGACACACTACAGAAACAGCAAAAGAACCATCCAAGCTGTATCACCAGCTGCAGTGCAGTAACATTAAGAGTGGAACCACCAAGAGCCGAACATGAACGGCACTGGCTCAGCAATAGGGAGACAGAGGCATTGCACCAGTGCTCAATGGCTAATAGCACCGAGGGCAGCCCACTACAATTTGCCACAGCAGGACCCAGACACCATCAAAGCAGCGGACTCACCAAAAGTGGGTCACAAACATCAGGAACCACACAGACAAACCAGCTACTGACAAACCATTGGGCCAAATGTATAACTTGTACTGTACGACATAGCAAGCACCCCTAAAAGAAAAGAAACCCCTCTGGAAAACAGCCCTGGAGGTTTTGAGAAACGTAAATACCTTCTCAAGTGGGGCTCATGGGTCCTGCAAAAAACTGTATCCAAGATATATGATTTGTTGGTCTGTAAGGATGTTCTTGACATGTAAAGTATACAAGTTACTCATCAAAACAATGATAGCAATTTAAAGTCAAAACCTTGTGCATTGTTGTTCATTCAGAAATATTGTTATATAGTTGTTAATATAAGACCAGTTGTGTATACAGATGATTCACACAGTCCTTCCTACAGTACTTTGACACAAATATGGCTGAACATCGGCTCTTTGCACCTCCGTTTTCTTGTGAGGGTTGTCTTGTCCTCTGTCTTTGACTCCATCAAAATCTTCCTCCGTTCACACCCCTACACTGACTTATTGCCTGCTGTAATAAAGGTGCTAGCTACTGATGTTGACTGACAGACGGCTAACACAACCAGTTCTGTGCATGTGTATGTGTGTGTGCGTGCATGTGTGATACCTAAGGGCACAAACAACAACCTAAGGTGCAGGTTGTGCTAGCCAGACATCTGTTGTTAGTGGTGGAAGGTAAGTGAGTTTGACAGAGCTGAGATTGAACAGGAGGCATTCTGCCAGCCAGGTGAAGACAGAAGCTTCACCCCCCACCAAAGACACAAAACAAACTAACACACACGTGCCCACACGCACACACTTGCATACACACACACCATCGTATATGATTATCATAAACTTGTACAGTAGTGAGTAGCCAGGGCACACTTAAGACAAGGCATGCCCCCATGTGGCAGCAGCCCTAAGCTGGAAAACTGAGCTCTGTCTGTCACTCCATCCACTTTAATTTCCATCAGGGCAGACAAACAGTACTGTATGATTGAGTGTCTGTCCAGTGGGAGACGAGACAAAATGTGTGTCTGCATATTTGTTACTCACTCACTCAAACTACCCTGCCTTATGTCTTTATCTAGCCCTCAGGTTTTACTTTTGTACCAGTGTTACATGGAGACATTTCAGCAAAACATACTGTATGTCAACAAAGTCTCTTCAAAGCAACTAGATTAGATGATTCAAAGTGTTGTCACACCTCCAATCACCTATTTAATTTCAGAACCACTGCTACATAAACGTGTGAGTAGAATTTAATGGGTACTTAATTACTGGAACAAAAGTCAATTTAATCACGAAGAAAAATCTACAAATGTAAGTTGAAGTTTAGTCCTGAATAACTGAGGGGAAATATGATGAAAGTCCAGAGATGATACTTGATGTGTGTTTTTTTTCAATGTGACAATAGCTGCTGTACTGAACTTTTTCACAGACTGGCTTTAATAGGGGGGGGGGATTATTCTTAAAAGTATTGTGATTCTCTCTTAAGAGATTATGTCTCGATTCAGAAAATCAGTCATCTGAAATTTAAAACCCAATTCATTCATGACATTATGATCAACTGTGACAATTTTTGTAAGACCGGGCAGTACCTTCCTGACAGCGGAACCAACTGGATGGGCACACATAGCAGATGTGAAAATGTCTGTTTAAATTCTAAGCTAGGCTACTTGTTCATTTTTGATTAGGATGGCTGAGTGTAAGCAAACACAAATGGATCATTCTGACTGGAACCCGCTAGCTCAAAAGCTAGCATATGGAAGCATTTCGGCTTGTTTGAAGTTGATAGGAAAAGGGGCAAGGACCGCAATGTATGTAATTGTGTCTAATTCATTCAAAGCATGTTGAAGTCTGTGTCAATTGCTGCTCCATAATTCTCCTCTTGTTGGTTGTTGGAATTGACACAGCTCTTCCATTAGTTACTACTACTGTATTAACAAGATAATGGGAGTAAATTCATCTGTTTAATTATGAATCTTACAAATACTTGAAATTGTAGCCTTCTGAATCAGAATCAAATTGAATAGAGATTCCCATCCTGACTGGTGGGTCACCTTTTCTTGGCATTAAGCAAGTGACAAAGCCTTACTGCAAACCACCCAGACACTGTCACCTTTATTGCCCTTAACAGTGAAATTTAATCACTGAGCAGAGCCCTAATTTCAGCAGCAGCGTTTTTGGAACATCTGAAATTAGACGCTACCCAATGTAGTCATTTTCAAGGACTTTTTCATTATTGTAAAAAGTGCATTATATGATTCAAGGTTTCCCATGTTTCCAAGGATGCACAGAGACCCTCTGTGTGTATGTGTATGTCCTCTGGCCAGTGCTTCAGGCAGGTCCCCTGAGACTGTCCTCCAATTCACTGGCCTATAACATCAGTCACAGCATTACACACCATAAATCGGCTCTTCACGCGTACAGCAACACCAAGAAAGAGGCTTACATAAGCAAAGTAGTGCACGTAGAGAACGTGGGACAAATGCTTTTCTTGAGCTCCAATGAGAATTTTTTACTGATGCCATTGTCATTTTCAGCAGTTCTGATTATTATTTGTTGCGTTTGTAGAAATCTGGGGTGCTGCTGCTGCCATATTGGTTAAGTCTCCCTTGTCTAGCTGGATGAAAAGACTTCACTTGCTGAAACCTGCAGCTTATCATCTCAAATGACAAAACGATGTGGTAGTAAATCCGTTTTTCTCGGTATTTCATACAATAAAGAACAATAAGAAACTGTCGGCTGTCTAGCAGAAAGTCGGTTGTGTTGAGCAGCCAGTGATGTGTTCCCTGCGTGGTGGCCACCGCTGCTATCTGCTGTGTGCCCGCAGCTACAGTGTGTTCCCAGTTTTATCACTCTCATCTAAATGAACCACACTCACAGCTGGAGAAAGGTGACCCGACTGCTAATCAACCACCAGAGCCACAGTGCACCGCTGGTGTGTGTGTGTGTACTGCGGGACAGTTATCCACTCAGGCAGATGCTTGTGTGTTGTGCTGTATGCAGCTTCTTACAATCTGTCTCTGCACTGATCTCAAAAATCCACTCTAAAAGGAAGGAAAATTCCACCGCTCACTTTTCTGCCAGTCCTCTACTCCTTTTTTTCCTGCCTCTCTCCAGCTGAGTATTAAATTCAGCAACTGAGAAGGTGACCTGCGTGCTCTGCCATAAAGAGCAGGGGAGCGGAGGAGAGGAGGGGGGAGGATGGAGGAGGAAGGTGGGGGGAGCTGAGCGGAGGCTGCTGGATCAGCAGAATCTGAGCGTTTAGAGACACACAGATGTGTATGTGTGTGCACCCGCTTTCTCAGTCTCTTTTACACACACACCCACGCACACACACACACCACACCCTCCTCCTCAGCGGTGAGGCGTCTGGGGAGCCCAAGGGCGAGCGTTCGGCTGTCACCCTCCCCCACCTCCTCCTCCTCCCTCCAACCCTCGTGTGAGCCGCACCCCAGAGCCACCACACAGCAAGACACAGACCTGCTGCCAACTATCACTAACACACACATACACATGTATGCGGGCACATGAACGCACAAAGACACACTCTGCAACACGCACGCTAACACACCAACTCCCCATTTCACACAAAGCACTTTGATTCTAACACATAAATGTGCAAAAGCCCTCAGTCTCTCCCTCTCTCTGCCTCCACTCTGTCAAATCTCTGCCTTCACACTAAACAGCTCCGTGGGGATTGGCAGGCAGGCGGGCAGAAAGGAAATAAATATGTTTCCTGACGACAGCACAGTTTTCTGACAGTACTCTGGCACTGGGCTGGGCTGCTGTGCTCAGACGGAGGCAGAGGGGAGCGTGAGCTGTAAGTGGATGTTTGTTCTAACAATCTTCAGCTCAGGCTGCTCACTGACTATCCAAGCTGGGACTTTAATGTCTGTGCATCCATAAGGCCGTGCTTTTTTTTTTTTTTAACCACCAGAAGGGAGTCCTCTGGCTGTGGAACCACTGATGAACTGATTCATTACCATTATAAACATCTCCAGGCAGCACAGACAACTATGGAAGCAATGCATACATTAAGATTTAGATCATAAAACACTGCAGAGCTTACAGAGAATTCACCACACCCAACAACCATGGGGCTAGAAATAATGCAAATGAATGATAAGTATCTACCATTTTGTTTTCATTTATACTTGGTATGGTATAGGAAGGTTAACTATGACCTATGGTTGTTGTCACACAGAAATTTAAATATTTGTTCTCACAGGTCAAAAACATTAAGGAGGCCTTTGCATGCATGGTGCACTGTTTTGCTCCAAAAGTTAGGAAATATTTTCCTCCCAAAGGCACTACACTGTATACTCCAAGACAGGTGCAGCTACATATACTAGTAGAGCAGATGTGTTTGTTTATACTTCTGCACATAATGACATGCCTTTAACATGCAAATGGTACATACAGTCTGCACATATAGTCTGAGGGGGTCATGGAAAGCAGACCCTCCTCCACAAGGCAAATCTGTATTACATGGACCTATAGGGCTGGGTATTATTTTCATGATATCAATACCAATACAAATACAAATTTATTTTTTAGACACCACAGTTGTGTAGTATAGCCATTCTATCAACCATTTTGTTGCCATCTCAGGATGCTGAAAACAAATCTGTCAAATAGACTCTGCTCTAACTCACCATGCCACAGACTGTATGGTTTGTGGTTCCTGCTACATGGCATTAAATCGAAGAACACTTGAAGTCACTGGCTTCATAAATTCATTTTTTTCTAGATCTGGGTACAAAAAAAAGATGTATTGAGGGTATTGTTTCACTGGAGAAGTTCTGATACCACTTGTTACAGGGGTATTTTGGTCACTACCTTAAATGTATCACGTACCGATACGCAACCCTAATTGGACCTTTGCAGCCATTCCAGTGATGCAGACAGAAAAATTTGAGTTTAGTGCAATATAGGCATGGTCCAGTCCACTGTTACGCAACCCGTTATGATTAAATAACGGAACCAACAAATTATATTAGCTACCTAAGACATGAACAATAGTCATTCAGCAAGTATTATCCTCTAAGTACCAATGCTAAAATGTCTAAAATCTCAAAGAACAGAAACTCAAAATCTTTGTCTACCACCTAAACACAGACAGAGCGCAACAAAGAAGAGACTGGTAACCACTTCCTTTACCCACAATGCAACTCAACCGCTAATATATTCATTGAATATGCAGATATCCTATGTCACCGACAGACTACAGAGGTCTGGCTCTTTCTAACGCTACCCCCTGAGATTTTTTTTTTTTTCAAACTTGTGACATCACTTGAAGGTCAGACTTTGATGTGTACTATCGATGGAGTTCTCCTTTAGTTCTGGCGTCAGATTTAAGTCTCAATGTTACAGTTGTACAAATAAACAAACTCAAGTTGGGTGTAACCATATCAGTTATTTATCACTGTGAGTCAATTAGGTTTATGAGTTTATTAATACATACAGAACTGTGATGCATAATTTAGCTGACCACATTACCATTTATGCCAACCCCAACACAGTGGCTTTACACTCCACTACATCAACGTACTGTATGAGTGCCACAGCAAAAGAAGATAATCTCTTAATGTTTACTTGGTCTTGGCAGGGTCGTCTGTTCTTGTTGCTGCAGGATGGTTGAAATGAGCAGTTTGACTGAGTCTGCTAATTTCTCCAGCCACAGTGACTCACTGAGACCGAGATGGGCTGAAAGATGGAGCGAGATGGAGAGAGGGGCGGAGATGGCAGATGGGTCACAGAACATTCGGGACAAGACGTGTGTGTGTGTGTGTGTGTGTGTGCGTGCGTGCGTGTGTGTCTGTGTGTGTATGTGTGTGTGTGTGTGTGGGTGTCATACAGGAAGGAAGCCCAACCAGCCGGTGCAGTTTGCCCATCTAATCAGATCACCGAGAGAGAGAGGGAGAGAGAGCCCTCTGAGGAACAGATGTAATTTCAGAGCACCAAAAAAACAGCTTAAAATGCTCCTGATCACATTAGCTGGCCATCACAAAATAGGATTTCTGCACTGCCACAGTGAATGCCCATTACAAATTACTTAGGCACTGCAGACCCGTAACTCAATAGGCAGGGAAGGGCGGGGAGGGCGAGGAGGGCAAACAGAGGGGCAGAGATGGGGGATCGATACTTATCAGTAATAATTATATCCTTCCTCCCACTTCTCCATCCCTCCCCCCGCACCTCACCCTCAACCCTTAGTAAAGCACATATCTTACATTAATCATCAGGAGATTTCTGTGCTCGATAAGATAATTAACATTATGGGGGGTGTAGGAAGTTGTGATGATGTGAGGCAGTGGTCCAGCACTGAGGCTGCCAGCAGTGTCCCAGGCTGGAAAGTGCTGAAGGCAGCACACGCAGGTATAAAGTAGGCTCAGTGGCTATGAGCTACAGCCTACGGAATTAAAAGGCCAAGGTTTGAGGAAGACAGAAAACATGGGGAAATGGGAGAAAGGAAAATAAAACAACAAAAAAAGTTTCTTTCTCTGTTGTATGCTATCTATCAAAGGCAAATAAAAGCCCTGAGAAATTCATCATAGCAGTCTATTTGGACCGTAGAAATCAACATTATGTAAAGCGTCTCAGAGCGCAGCGGGTAGACGGATGGAATGGAAAACAAATAAATCAACAGGGAGGAAAACAACATTGTTTGTCCCTTATCTGTACCTTTGTACCCTCAACCTTGTTCTTGATATTTTTATTGTTACTGTAGTTGTTTGTGACTCGCTTCGGGTTGTGAGCTCACTCAATCAGCCCATTGAGCTCGGGACTGCACAAATAATCTGATTTCAAGATATTAAAAGAGTATTGTAAGCCAAGATCAAGAAACAGTTGCCTCAGGACTGAGGCATGAGCAAACCACAAAGTGTACTCAGAGGCTATTGATGGTACACTGGAGTACAACAAGTGCTTTAAATGTGATGCCTCTATGGCCACACAATATTTTCTATTATTTTAAGGACTAGTTATAATAAGTTAATAAGTATAATAGTTATTGAATAATATGAATAAAAATTAAAAAGACAATAGAGCCGCCATCATAAATTGACGAATTAGTCGTTCAAAACAAAATTAGTTGTCAACTATTTCGCTAGTTTATTAATTTCAGTCATTTTTAAAGCAAAAATATCACACATCTGCATTCCAGCTGTTTAAATGTAAGAATTGGGTGTTTTTCTTTGTCATTTATGGTCGTAAATGACAACTCTTTGGGTTTGGGGCTGTTGACTGACTGTTGTTTTTACAATTTCTTGACATTTTATAGACTAAACGATTAATCGGTTAATCGTGAAAATTATAATGCAGATTAATTGATGATGAAAATAATCGTTAGTTCCAGCCCTAAAGGACATCATGGTAAATATGCACTGATAACCACTGTGGTTTCACGATAACAACAGTTTATCTGTGATGTCTCTTAAAGTGAAATTAAATTACTCAACAAGTGCCACTGTAATTAAGAAAACAACTTTACTAAAATTATTTCTAATTAAAGCTCATTGTTTTGGGTTTTTACAGAGATTAATAAAAAAAAGACAATTCCCTGACGTTATGTACCCACAAATCTAGAAGTGTTTCCTGCTGCCAGAATACACCGCTCACTACCATTTACAGTAAACAGGTCCCCTGGAGAACAGCTCAGAATATGTTTCCAAAAGAGAAAAGTGTGAAGAAAATGCAAATGAGCTGCAGAGCTCCACAGATTACTAATAAAAAAGGACATAAAAGGTACACAGCTATATAATTAGATTTTTTTTCTGCATTTTTGTAGTTTTTTTTTTCTTTATTCATGTAAACATTAGGTTCTAAATGAGTCACTTGATTACACTTTTTCTTAAAGGTGCAGTAAGAGATTCTCAGGATAGATAGTTATTATTGAGTCTCATTGTCAAGTTGTCAAATTATGGAAATTTTGGACTGGTAGCTCGAAGATGGTTGATTGAACAATCATCTTACTGACCTGTGATTATTTCCTCCACATAAATCATACTCATGTAACTTTGTTTCACTCGATAATTCTCCCCTGGTCATCCAATAATCCCCTGCAGTGGCTCTACAGCTGCCCCTCACTTTGGGAACCACTGCACTTTTACATAAGTTGCATTGAATATTTTCAGGTCTTTCCTTGTTGGGGCTTACCTGTTGTTGCTAAGACGGGAGCAGTTGCAGCATGGCTAATGCTAGCTGCGTTAGCCTGCTTCTAAGCTGCTCTTTTGGTGCTTTTTGAAGTGGAGGGTATGTCAGAGTTACAAAACCATCCATTGTGGCTCAGCATGTCTGTACACTTGGAATAATAAACCAGCTAATTGTCCAATATGTTTCAATAATACGTAGCAAAATGATTCACCATAATGAATAGGTGTCTCACACTGATTTCATAGGTTAGCTAGCTCAAATGACTGTATGAGGATTTATGGTTTGGCTTTTGTCAATGTGTAAATTTAATGTCAACAACAATTTGGCAGCCACCCTGCAGTAATTCTGAGGACCCCCTATTGAAGACTGTGTGGGGAAAAAAACAAATTCCTCCTCCAATTGATTCTGATTGAATAATATCACTTTTTTATTGTTGTTGAAGAGTTGACAGACAATAGAAGCAGACACTATTGGTACTACATTACACATCAAGTAAAATTCAACAGGGAAATGAAAAATCTGATTTCTACATTATAGGAAGAATGAAACAAACGTTTTAGGAGTGCTGAGGTTTAGGCAATAGGAGGAAAACTATGAAAGATGAAATACTTCAGCTATTGTGAGTGTGTGTGTGTGTGTGTGTGTGTGTGTGTGTGTGTGTGTGTGTGTGTGTGTAGACTTGCGTGTATGCATGTTCAATAAAGAGAGAATGCCTTTGTGAGTGAATGCATGTGTATACTGCTTGTATTTGCTCGTTCATTAGCTGAGACAGCCTAAAGAGGCGGCTTTATAGCCTGAGCTGACAAGAGATTGAAGGAATATTCACCTGGAGTCAGACAAACAGCCTGAGATCCAACCATTTGTCAGTGAGAGAGGTAAATGGCAGGAGGCGGGGTTGGCATGAAAGACATGGTTAGGGGAGGAGAGGGAAAGAGGAAAGGATAGATAGATACAGAGTGAGAGAAAGAGCAATACAAGAAGAGAGGATGTATCTAGCATTTCAGCCTGACGGAAGCCTCTTCTTTTTTTCTTCACTAGCACACACACCACACACACACAGACCGACTCCTTTGCCCACACAACCACAAAAAAGTGAGCATCTCTGCAACATTAACACCGGACTTATTTGAGGTTAATTAGGAGAAGTGGTTTGGAACTAACTTCCCGGTGTTAAGCACGCTGGAGCACTGAGTGTCTGCTGAATGGCCCTGAGGTTGGAATTTAAATCTTACTGAAGCCAAAACTGCCCCTCAGAGTTTTTCAGAATTGCTTTTAATGACATGCGCATGCACGGCTAAGGACGTGATACTGGAAGGTCACTGGTTCAAACGCTGCGACTGGCTGGGAAAAACTGGCTGAGAGAGGGAATAAAAAAACACGCTGTTCTCCCCTCTAACAACTGCTGTCAAGGTGCCCTTGAGCAAGGCTTTGTCTCAGCTGTCTGAATGTGTGAAGGGATAATCTCAATATGAGGCGAGGAGAGAAGAGAGTCGAAATATAAGGGAATATGGAAGGAGGATGAGGTAAATGCAAAGAGTAAAATGGACTAGAGGAGAGGACATGAAACTTGGAGTGGGATGGGGCAGGGAACATAATTTGCGGAAGTGAAGATAAGGTGGATTTAGAGTACGTGGAAAGACACGAGATGGAGTAATGCCATATTTTAGGAGAAGTATGAGCTCTCTGGGGTCTCTGGGTGGTTTAACTCCTCTCTTCTTAACAACCCCCTAATGGCCAAGTGGTCAGATAAGCAGCTAGTCGCTCCATCGGGCACAGCCGGGCCAGGAAGGCCACCGTTTTGACTGACAGCACACAGACAGAGTCCAGCATTGATCTTCAAGTCAGATGTGGAACTTGGGCTCTCAAGGCTAAATGGTAGCGACAGGGAAGCCATCCATTATATATGATCGCTCCCTGTGGAGGATTAGCGTTCACATAGTTCTGAAGATAAAAGAGAACATTGGCTAGAAGCACTTCTAATTGTTCTGTTTGATGTAGACAAAGACAGACAATGAAGAGAAGAGCGCTGCCAATAAACCAACAATGTAGAGGTCAGGACCTGTGGTTGGTATGAACAATAAATAATGACAAGGTAATGATAAATGAGCCCTTCAAACATACTGCCTATTGCACCCACTCATATACTCAGACATTTACACACACAGACTTGTGTTACTATATTTGTGGGGACCCATCACAGACATATTGCATTCCCTCGCCTCCTGCCCAAGTCTTTATCCTCAAACAGCCCTTTAAATTTGTAGGATCCAGCGTTTTGGTCCTGACAAAGCTGGTCGGACCCCACAAGTATAGTGTGGCTTGTGGTTCTTGGACCCCATAAATATAGTACAAAGAGCTCATACACACTCACAGAGGAGCTCACAAGAGAAGGAGTATCCAATAGGTTCATTAGTCAGTGTGTTGTGTGGTAATAGCGTGGGACAGGTGATGGAGCAGGGTGTGATGATGCATCAACAACATCAGCCCTGGGTGGCGCCACCTGCAGAGGTAGCAGATGGCACACATGACTGGAGAGGAGCCATATTCTCATACAAACACACCCTCATACACACATATTCAAACACACAAAAATGCACAAATTACATCCACAAAAGTGGTATTCATAATGAACAGACTGTGAGCACTACATAAATTAAAACACACATTTGCACTCAACCGCACAAGCACACAAAGAATACAGTAAACACCTTGTTTAATATATTGTTCAGGGTTCAAGGTTAATGTTTTGGGTTATTTTTTCACTTGCCTGGGTGGGCAATTGCGTCACAAATCTATACTCGCCCAAACTCAAAAGTTGAGTTGCAAATTGTTTTAGTTATAAGCACTTATCAAATTCAAATAATACCAGTAGTAAAAATAACTAGTGGAACAAGTAACTAGGATTTTTTGAAACATGATATGTTGTGGTTATCAGTTTTGCAACTGCCCAACTTGCCTCAGCGTTCATGTTTCATACAAGCACCAGCAAGGCCCTGGAGAAGGAGTCGTCAGCAGCCCCCTTAGATGCCAGGAACGCAATATGCTTTCAGCTCTTGTTACTGCACTCAAGCAATGTTTTTCGGAAACTTGACGTAGCTTTGGAAAAAAGACAGTTTTATCCACCTTGCAAACTGCACAATACACAGTTGGAGTTTCGCCCATATTATAAAATGCTCACTCGTGCTTCAGCTCATAAAGTTTCTCTTTACCTGCCACGATTTTCTCATGAGTGCCCGATTGATACTGCACATGTGCAAATCTCAGCAGAGATGACAGGGAAGCAAGATGACTCACTCCTTAGCTACTTTTATCCAGGGCTGCAACTAAGGATTATCTTCATGATCAATTCTAATGATTCTTGATCTAATGAATATTTTCTTGATAAACTGTTTGGAAAACAACATTGTCAAAAATATTTATTACAATTTCCCAGAGCCCAAAAATGACATCTTCAAATGGCTTCTTTTTTGTCCAAAGCCCCAAAAACTCTTCATTTACTATCATAAATGACAGAGAAAAGCAGCAAATCCTTAATTTTAAGAAGCTGAAACCAACTAAATATTTGCTTGAAAAATGACTGAAACGCTTAATTGATTATCAACATAGCTGGCAACTAATTTTCCATTAATCGACCAATCAATTAATTTACTAGTCATTTCAGCTCTACTTCCATCTCCAGCTCCAGAAAAAAAATTATTATTTTTTTTTTACAACATACCAGATTGCTAGATTTACTAGTATATACATACATAGACATAAACTAGAAGTTTACTTTCTTCCAGAATGTACAATAAAATTGTTTTTGTTTGGATGCATTTTCAGAAGATGCATTTGTCCTTGTAAAAGACAGGGGGTGATGGTCACCTCCACCATCCTCCCCACCACATGCACAACAGAATGTCTTTGGATCTTTTTAATAGAGCTCTGTGCTGCCATGCAGCAGTCTGACTTGCACTCAGTTCTGCTCTCACAAAAGATCTCATGAGGTCTCAGAGTTAAAGTTTAAATAGGCTCCCATATCATTTCATACACACCATTAATGTCACCATAAATTGCTATTACATAAGTTATCAATAGTCTTGTTCAAATGCACTGCCATACCTAGAGAGAGGCACGATAGCAAAATCCAATATGGTCCATGTTTTGCACAAAGAATGCAGCATAATTGCTGAAAATCTCAATCAATTCTCCCAGCCTGCCTCTCTTTCGCTCCTGCTGGCTAAATGCTATCTTCAGCTATTCTTTGTCAGAACTAGTAATTTCATGTAATCACAGAAGTGATCAGAAGAAGGTATGCCGACGCTCAGTCAAATATCAGCTATCTCAATCACAGCAGCACCGTTGCCTTTGGGAGAGCAGGAAAGGTGTGTTGTGGGCTGGACGTGACATTTGGTTGGCTGAAATTAGCATAATCACTCTGATGGGGAGCCAATCACTACAATTGCTGTAACAATATGACTGATTAATGCTGTGGGAAAAACCTCGTCTTTGTAATCAAGTTCCTGAG